>JASFAT010002348.1:0-217500 GCA_031353405.1 Baronia brevicornis
TGTCTCCTGTCCAACACCATTCATGTTTCCTTATGTTTATGGGTCCGGGAGCGGTATATAAAACACTTATTTTTCTCACGCAGTTTATTCGAAACTGACAGCCCCGCATGTTCACAATTCAGCGTTCTCAATACTACTTACACTACTAACACAATCCAATAAAAAAAATCGCAGCCGAAACCGAATTTTGCCGAAGTACATTTTATTGGAATCGCCATTTGTTTGTTTAAAGTGGGTTACAAACAACGGCGCATTTATCGATACAAATAAAACCCCCGCTTCTCGATACTTAATCTCTAATTGGTTTTAGAGATCGTCTCGGTCCGTCACTAATTCCTTCGAATAGAGTCCCACATTCTTTGTTCAAAACAATAGTCTTTGTGGTCACCCGTAACTGATGTCACTTAGTATATCTCTTTTTGAAACAGTGTTGACCATCGCCGTTTATAATCTGTGAATTCTGCTTTTAAACTTCGACATTAATAACAATGACGATGACTATTCCCGCCAACTTCCATTAGTGAAGTTGTGTTTTTATTTCATTTCTATACTCTTATATAATCATCAGTTATATTGTTCAATTGTGGTGGCGTATTATGCAGTATAGTTCAATTAAAGCGTATAAGTAAAACGATAATAAATGCGTGTATTTCACTTTTTAAGTTGACTGAAAAAATCTATAGAAAGTTTTGGTAGAATAGCCACCATTTTATCAAGACGTAACGTGATAAGCTGACTAGTTATATATTATGACATGTTATGGTGTTTTACTTGACCCTGGCATAATAGTTATAACTTATTGCCATTAAAGAAAATAACAACAACAATGACTTTTTTCCAGCGTACAAATGATGAATAATTGGCTCAGTGGTTAACGCCTACGAAATCAATAGTCACGGGTACTTTACTTGATACTGGCATAATACCTGATTGTCATTAACAAAGAAAAAAATACTTTTTACACTATAACTCGGTCTCGGTCACTAGATCTCGGTCTTTTTTACATATATTTATAATGGCACATCACTACAACTGACATCGGGGTATTTTCTTTGTGAACGCCGTTGAGGTGAGTGAAAGTGACACCTAGATTTAATCTGGCGCATTAATTAACCATACAGCATCGCAGAAAATTAACAACCACAGAGAGAGTGTCACGATAAATAATGATGTTTACTTCTTATGGTTTTTATGGAATAAGAACGTAATCGTATCGATATGTCTCACTACTGGGCACAGGCCTCTGCATTTACAGAGAAATAGACATTATCCACCACGTTTGTCTGAGGTGGATTATCGAGATACTGTAGCGTGCCCGCCGTTCTACTACGATGACCCACGGGATCTTTAGGTAAGGGTTTTATCTTCTATGGAATTGAAATTCTTCCAAGTCAATGTGAACAGTCAAAAGTTTTACTTAGCTAAGATCAGCGACAAGCAAACAATAACAGAAAATTAATAATGTATGTTCACCTGCTGGAAGAAGTGAATTTATTTGGAACCTAAACCAAAAACATAGTAGACGACTACGGAAGACAACCGAAAAGTCGACACTTTTCGGTTGTCTTCCGTAGAGTCTACTATACCTGAAGATGCCTCGTGTTGGGGCGAAACACGTGTCGTTTGCAAGGTGGAAAAGTGGTAGTGTGTTTGGTGTTGTGTGTATCTTATTCATACTTTTTTACATATATATATATATATATATATATATATATATATATATATATATATATATATATATATATATATATATATATATATATATATATATATATATATATATATATATATATATATATATATATATATATATATATATATATATATATATATATATATATATATATATATATATATAATTTCAATTTCTTATGCCGGACGGATGACAATCCAAAACACGTCAGACGAATTAATCAGAATTTGTTTTAATATCAAACAATTTATTTCTTCTTTATTTTATATTTTAAAATTACAAATTTAAAAAGAAGTAATATAATATAAAAGGTTTTAATACAATTAAATAAAAAGTTTTATTTTTTACATTTATCAATGTATTACTACAGTACCCAAAGTCAGAATGAATTCTCACAGGCCTTAGTTATATCTATTAAAATACACATAATTAATTTATTAAACATATTTTGATTGATTAACATGTATAAAGTAAAATATATCCAAATATTGTATTTTTAATTCACGCGACACACTTGACAGGCGCTTATGACACACCAATGTGTCGCGACACGGTGTTTGAGAACCACTGACCTACCTTTATTCACTTCAATTAACCAATAATTTTACATGTAAGTATGTAAGGGTATCGCGAATTTGTAAATAGTATGTTAGTGTTAATACTCTCCTACGGCGCCGAAACGCGAACGCTGACAGTCCGTCTGCTTCAGAAGCTCAGAGTCGCTCAGAGAGCTATGCTCGGAGTTTCTCTAGTAGATATGAATCGGAATGAACAAATCCGCCAGAGAACTAAAGTCACCGACGTAGCCTTTCGAATTAGCATACTAAAGTGGCAATGGGCTGGTCACGTTTGTCGGAGATCCGACAATCGTTGGAGCAAACGAGTGCTGGAGTGGAGAACGCGTCTCTGTAAGTGGTACGTAGTGTGGGATGGTGCGACGATCTGCGCAGGGCGACTGGTAGAAACTGGATGCGTGTAGCCGAAGACCGGGCTAGGTGGCGCTTTTGTCCATCAGTGGACTGCCGCAGGCTGTTGATGATGATGATGTTAGTGCGTCGCTAAGTAAAAAAGGTTGAGAACCGCTGGGTCATACCGTCAGACGCTGATTTTCGGGGCGTCGCTTGGTGCATCGAACGCACAAGGGGCAAAAAACGTGATTTAATGAAATAATAACAGAACAGCTCTTCGTCCACACGCACTGACCAGTAATGAAATAACGTTACTTCGCGCGCGATTTGTCACGCGAGACAATTACAATCGAGATTCCATAATCGATTCGATTAAAATGCAAAAAAATAAAGTTTTGCATTTCTTTCTTATGTTTTCTACTTTTTTTTTACTATAAATATGTTTTAGACTTTTCCGCCAACTCATATTAGTGACGTTATGTTTTTATTTCATTTTCATAATCATATATTATTATCAATTATATAGCTTAATTGTTTGTGTGGCGTATTCAATCAAAGTGTATAAGTAAAGTGATATGAAATAAATGTGTGTATCGTAACTTTTAAAGTTGAATGAAAAAGTCTATTTAAAAAGTTTCGATACATAGAATGTTTTGGTAAAATGGCCACCATTTTATCAAGACGTAACGTGGTAAGCTTGACTTGGAACATTTCAAGAGATTGGATATTATTGTATTTTACTTGACACTGGCAAAATAGTTGTAACACATTGAAAGAAACAAAATATGTTTAAAAAAAACAAAACACCACTTTCAAGTATTAAATATTGATGATGCAGACAACATGATTTAGTTGTTTTTAATTTATGAATTTATTGTGTTATATGTGTTTATTTCTAAAACGAATTTTAATATACTTAATTTGTTGAAAAATGATGGCGACGTGGTTCGCCACCCGTCACGTCCTTTTTCCCATGAGGACCAGAAGTGACTTATGGAGAGCCGTTTCGCGATGAATGTGAGAGGAATAATGGATGAAAGGATGGATGAGTGTGGAGGAGATGAGGAGGGTGTGCCGGGATCGTAGGGGATGGTGCTCTGTGGTCTCTGCCAACTCCTGCGGGGGATAGGCGTGAATATATAAAAAATATATATATACCACATATATTGTTTTTATATATTTATTATATGATTCGAAGATGTTAATGCTGGTAGCATATTGGCTTTAACAGCTTTATCGAATACTGGGCTCGCCGGCTCGGAGCCCGCAGGCAAGCAAAATATATTTGGGAATCTGCGCAAATCGCAGATTCCATCTTCTCGACGCCGTGTCGGAGGTACACACGTGGGTGTACCGATTTTAATTTCGTCATGACGCTACGGTAAACGTGTAGGGGGGATTGGACTGAAGTAACTATAGTCTCTATTAGTCCCATAGGCCCTAAGGTCTAGGTGGTGAAAACCGATCGGATACGTGAGAGAATCTCGAGCAAGCGCCCAGCGTCATAATAGCCATCATAGCCAAACGCCATAACTCCGCAACACCTCACCACCACCATAGGACATTGCAGAAGCGATGCCAGCCTTTGAAAACTGTGAAGACATGTTCTTTGAAGGTTCCAATGTCGGTTTATAAACACGCGAGGTACCTGGTTCCACAGAGTAGTGGTGCGTGGAATGAAGTTTAGGGCGAAACGCACCGTTCTAGATCATCATTCATCCATATGGTGGGAATAAAAATTTTCCTTTACATATTAATATAATAATTTATAGATAACAATTTAAAACTGTCCCAGTGGCGGGGCTATTTGCTCGCGGAGTCAGTGGTCGAGGGACCTTTCGCCGCATCGGAATAAATATATGTATGGATTACAAATATTTGTTCCGAATCTGGTAACCCCGCCAATCTGCATCGGACAAGCGTGGTAGGTTAACGTCCATTCCTCCGGAAAGGTAGAGCCCCGTGTTCATCAGTGGGACATATATGGACTGTTTATATAATATAATATAATATAATATAATATAATATAATTTAATATAATATAACAATTTGAAACTTAATTCTATACACACGACATCTACACGTGCCTGCACTAAATGACTATAAATATACATTTACATATAACAGTATAAGACGCTTATAGCGCGGAGCTGTTCATATATTGCCTCTTCTATTACGGGAGGACGTTTTCCGCCCTAACGAAGTTAGCCGGCGAAGCGGTCCACAGACATTTAGAAGTAATTTTATTTGCCTCCACATCATGTATCTACGCGATGTATTTTACCACACAATTAATCAGTTTATAACCATAAATTCATGCTCGACATTTTCCGACCGGCGCACAACTCTATTTATGTTCCTGACATGTTATTAACCTTTTGTGCGGTAGATTTTAAAGGCAAAGTTTTGTGAGAATTATACAGCAATAGCTCTCCCGCGGGATTTTTTTGTTTTTAGGAAGGCAAACGAGCAGGCGTGTCACCTGATGGAAAGCAATCAACAACGCCCATAGACATCTGCAGCGCCATAGACGAAGAAGTGTGTGGAGAAGCGTTGCCGACCTTTAAGGAAAGTGTCATTATACGAGTGGGAATTGGAGAAGGGGGAGGGTGTTGGGCCTCTAAAACTCAGCTGCTCACCGTACGAAACGCGGTAGCTAATCTACCACTCAGACGCCGTTTTTCTGCGGGAGTGTGGTACTGCCCCGGGCGAGCCGGACCGTTCATGCTACAGACAAATATTACGCCATTCTTGACAAAGTATTCATCTGCAGCGTGGCTCTACCACTAATATGTTCTACACAATATTCACTTCCATCTGGACAAGTGGCGATTCAGTACAAACAAAGTTATAGTAATGTCCGTTCCTACAAAAATGGGGAGGCCCTGTCCAACAGTGGGACACATATGAGCTTTTAAAAAAAATGCTACATGAAATTTCAGATGAGAGCTATAGGTGTTAACACTTTTAAGGGCTATAAGTGTAAATCTTTTATTTAATATTTGTCAATACATATTATTGTATGATTCCGTGAAATAGCGGAATATAGGGCGGTGATACACAGCCCTACATATCCGCGCCCTGCGGTCGAGCGACCTCGTAAAGCTAATGTGAATTACATGTTGTAACTGTCCAGCGGTTTAGGGTTCTATTCCCGGCTGTGTGTCAAATAAGTGCCGCGGAGAAAGCATTGCGGTTTGAAACTTAGGTCACTCAACCTATAAGTATGGGATCCATTTAAGTATATCATCCTTTGATATGTTACTAAAGGAAAAAGTGACTTATGTTGGTAATGGATATTCCTATATCAATATAAGTATCTTTATGTGTTCCTCTTTGCTTTTTAATCATATCAATCAATCAATCAACAGCCTGCGGCAGTCCACTGCTGAATGCCAGATCATTGCACCATCTAGCCGGGGAGGCATCCCACATTACGTTTGCCGCGTCGCAGTCTCAACTCCAGCACTCGTCTGCTCCAACGGTTGTCGGATCTGCGATCAATCGTGACCAGCCCATTGCCACTTTACTTTGCTTATTCCAAAGACTATGTCGGCGACTTTAGTTTTCTAGCGGATTTGTTCATTCCGAATCATATCTACTAGAGAGACTCTGATCATAACTCTCTCCACAGCTCTCTGAGCGACTCTGAGCTTGTGAAGCAGAGAGACTTTTGTCTTCAGGCTAGTAAGGTATGGCTGACGAGAAGACCTTACGAAGTTTCCTAAATTAATTTTATCATATATGTAAGTTAAAATATGGACGAGCAAAATAAGGAGGTTCGATGGCCAATTAGCTTAGTGGCGGGGCCCTCCGCTTACGATGTCAATAGTCGCGGGTTCGATCCCCGCATCAGGATGAATATATGTATGGCCTACAGATATTTATTCCAAGTCTGGTCACCACGCCAATTCGCGTTGGACAAGCGTGGTGGGTTAACGTCCGTTCCTGAAATCCAAATAATGAGGATGAAACGTTTATGAATTGTCGGAAAAAATTATTTTAAACGATTTCTGGTTGGTGGCCATGAACAAAAAGTATAGCGTTTCCTCTAAATGTATGAGAAACGGCAAAAGAAACTCCACAAGTATCCTCTCATCTGTTTCCATTTTTTAGTTACATTGAAATTATAGGTAGACAGTCAAGAACTATTTATATTATTATATTTTATATTTCGATATTTCCTATTCCTATATTATATTAATAAGGGAAGTCCTAAATTCCGAGAGATAAAACCATTTAACTTTAGCTTTAAAATCTAGAAGACAATCCTAACAAAATTCTCTATCACCATATAAAAGTCTCTAATAACTTGAGGTAGCTGTTTTTGAATTATGTCTAGACAGACAGAAGTAAATTGATATATTATTTACAGTCTTTTATTTTACTTACTTTACACAAACTTATGTAATGGTTACGTACAGTCATGATATAAAAACTTCGAAAAAAAAATATTGCACAATATTAAAAAAACAACAAATTTCCGTTTCAAGCAACCAACGCGGATCCGCCATTTACTAAAATACAAGAACTTTACGACTGCTATACATTCTGATGCGTAACTTGAAATGTAATATTTTACTGCGGGTGATTTTCATTTTTAGGGTTCACCACACTAATAATCATAAAAACCCACTATCCACAACTTTAACCTAAGGCAGATAACGCATCTGCAATACTCTTAATATTTCGGATATTCTTGGGCGGTGGTACTTCTTTCATAAAAAAACCACTGTAAATAGAATAGTTGTATTTTCGCTAAAACTTTATTTCTTGTTGGCTATAAGCAACGACTCTTACTATTATTAAGTCGGGGCAAAAGTATTTTCGTATTTTGGATGTATTATTAGTAATCAAACCTCTTTAGGCTGTACTGAATGTAACTAACGAAAAGAACTTTTCGGTTGTCTTCCGTAGAGTCTACTATACATGAAGATGCCTCGTGTTGAGGCGAAACACGTGTCGTGTACAAGATGGAAAAGTGATAGTGTGTGTTTGGCGTTGTGTATAGTGGTTGGTGGGTGGAGAGTTGATGGCCGATTTTCGGTAAGTTTTTGGTTTAAGTTCCAAATAAATCCACTAAACCCAACGGAAAGACACACATTATTAATTTTCTGTTATTGTTTTGCTTGTCGCGGATCTTAGCTAAGTAAAACTTTTGACTGTCCATATAGTGATGGATTTCTTCAGTCATTGCCATCAATTATTTTCATCTTCGCAATGCTTGCTCATTGTACCTCGGTGGTGGAAATGATTGTCAATCCCTTCTGCATTTTTGACCATGATTGGTAATAGGAAGTCAGTGTTGCCAGAGACAACGTTAAAAGCTCCTATTATAATGAAATAAAATAAATAGTAGTCAATAAAATGAATTTCAGAAAACTAAAATACAAAGTTCACAAAATTACTATTTCTATATTTATGATGACCAATAGATAATAGCTAGAATAGTTTTAGCCATTATTGCCTCAGAGACAAAGCTATCGCTTTCGAAACCAATGCTCGCGGGTTCAATTCCCGCGTTGAAATAAATATATAACTTACAAGTATTTATTTCAAGCCTGAGTGTCAGGCCAATGAGCTTTAGACAAGCATTGATAGATTAATCCATTCCTTCGGAAATGGAGAGATTCCATGTTGCTGCGTTTCATAGTAGCTTTAAATACACCGCAACTAAGTGTTGGAACAACTTGCCACCGCCTCTTCGTGACTTGCATACTATAAATATATTTGAAAAAAAAATACAAAAATCTAACTTCAGGTATGCAATCAGAACTTCGTCGTCACTATAGTCCGCGATCTGACCACGTTGGTTCTAGCTAAAAACCAGCGCCAGGTGCTCCAATGGAACGCTTGGCATGTGCTGAGCAAGAACCATTTTATGACACTCGTTAGATTAAAATTATTTTATTTTTGTTTATTTTTTATTATTATTAAGGTTTTAATTTTAGTTATTGTGCAAAAAAGTTGTCATAAATAGAGTTTTTTCTATTTCTATTCCATGTCGAACATACATATGTATGCACGTATGTACGTGCTGTAAAAAATCACATGAAATAAAAATAGCGTTTTAAAATACAGTACGGAACCCACAGAATGAGAATCCAGTTCCCGCTAAGTCGAATTTTTGTATCGCAGAACTTTTATTGACCATTACGTATTGGCGGGTTGTGGTCTGGTAACACTTATGGATGACGATTCGATTTTATTATTATTGTATTGGAAATTGTGGGCACTCTCTGAATTATGTTTTCTCAAAGATGACGCGAGTGATTGGTGTCAAACAGTGGCTTCTATACCGTGCTAGCAGGATATGTCAGGCCTCGGAGCTCACCCCATTCCTTGGACATTAGCTCAGTAGGCGATGACTTTGATCATTGACTACCTGTGGAATTGCGCATATATGGCGTCCTTATCACCGAATCGTGGATACTGACTGTCCGTATGCTTCACAAGCTCAGAGAGCTATGCTTGGAGTTTCTCTGATAGATATGATTCAGAATGAGCAAATCTGCCAGAGAACTAAAGTCACCGACATAGCTTTTCGAATTAGCAAACTAAAGTGGCAATGGGCTGGTCACGTTTGTCGGTGACCCGACAATCGTTGGAGTGCTGGAGTGGAGACCGCATCTCGGTAAACATAGTGTGGGACGCCCCCCGGCTAGATGGTGCGTCTGACAGAAACTGGATGCGTGAAGCCAAAAATCGGGCTAGGTGGCGCTTCTTGGGGGAGGCCTATATCCAGTCCTTGATAGGCGATTGATAGGCGTCCTTATATGATTTGACGGAGTCTCTTAATATAGCCACATTCTAACGTTTAGTTTGTAATTATTTTTAATCCTTGTGGTCGAGCGGAATACTGGAGGTTTTCCCATGGGAGTAGCTGTCGTTCAGGAAGGCAGGCGTTGAGCGTAATTTTATAAATGACAATTGGAACGTTTGTTTCGCCGCAAGGTCATGCGAATAACATTCACATAATCGAATGATTCCATAATCAAAAAGAACGACGCGGATGTCGAAATATAAAAATTATTGACTAAAAATGTTTTTAGAAGTCAAATAAAAATGCAAATACATATGAATGTTTTATTTTTGTGTCTATCTACTTAGTATAGATCATCGTGATCAAGACATTACAACCGCAGATGGGCCTTAGCCTGGTCCAGTAGCTTTTTCCCTCCAGCCCCTCACATCGATTGCCTTTAAGTCGTCCTCGACTCCATCTAGCCATCTGACTCTCAGACTTAGTATAGATACCTACCCTATTTTGACTTTAGGACGCCGAAACAAAATTCTTAAGCTGTTGTAAATACGCCGCGGACGAAAAAAGTTTGGGAACCCCTGGCCTGTCACTATAAAGCAAATTTAAAGACGTATTCACGTTAATTACAACCAACATTAGCTCGTCCCCGTGCAACTGTCTTTCGTCTTTATCCGATTCATAACCGAATAAATACAAATATCCTTTCACTGCATAATACCGTGAACAATCGACCATTCATTTCACAACGTGACACACAAACAATCCAAGAGGATGCGGTTATGTAAGGCGACCTTCACGTAACTGGAACGCTTACGTCCGGTTAGGTTTTCATAACTGACACAGATTACAAATTAAGCTAAAAGTCAAACACCCTCCTGTATGTATGGACCATGGCACACATATACAGTAAAAGCTTTTTATTCGCGGGGTATATGTTCCATGAATATGCCGCGAATACAGAAACCGTGAATATGGAATGGTAATTTATATGAGATTATAGGGGATACGTTCCTAGGTGACAAACAAAGGAGCTCCAAATGGTCCGCGAAATAAAAAATTGCTGGTTATTTATATTTTTATTATAACTGATATCTAGAAAATATAAATTAAAAATAAGTTAAGTGCCAGTGTAATATAATAAATGTTAATTCGTAAATAAAAAGGAACACTTATAGTGTAAATCAAACTGTAATAATATCTTCATAATAGAAATGGCACGCCTTTTCTACTGGCAGGGCTGACTCGACCTATGTCTTTCAGCACTTCCTTATGGCATCTACGCTGTGTGACTACATAAATTATCTCCTTTCTTGATTTGTCTGATAAAATAATATGTTATAATAAATATTTGGAGTGTACAAAGTACAAACATTTTTTCTTTAAGAACACTATTTATTTTTATTTCTTAAACGCAATGTACTTACTTACTCTTGTTATTTTAAAACGATTTATTAATTTTCAATATTTATTTATTAATTTACGAGTATATATTGCATATAATATTATATGGTTTTCGAATGGGGGGGGGGCGCCAAAAACGTATTGTACCCCGGGCGGGAGTTAAGCTCCCTACGCCACTGGGATTGGGGTGCGTAAGTGACGATTAAAGTCCAATAGCAGGTGTTAGAGTAATGATTTCTTATATGTATGTCCTACAGGCGCCAATCCGCCTCTAGCAAGCGTGGTGGGTTAATGTCTATTCTGCTAGAAATGGAGCGGCCCATTGTACAGTATTCGGACATAGGTATGTACATATATGGGCTTTAAAAAAATGATTAAAAAAGTACTCGTCTGCTGCGTTTTTTTTGCTTTAAGCAAAGTAAGCTTAGCTTATCAAGTTTCTGCTTGATATGATATATAGAAATCTACATATAAAATACAAAAACATAATATTGTATAATAAAAAAGAATATTAATTAATATACTCTATAAAAAAGTACAGTTTAACAATCAGTGGTGAATATTCCTTCAATTTAATTTAAAGTCCAATTTACAACATTATTATTAATTTTTATTTTATCTGTTATTAAAGTTAACGGTTCTACTTTCCAAATATTATTTTTTTCTATGTAATAAATGTTTTGTTAACTCTGTGGATAATAATTTTTATATAATATAAATAAGTCTCTACGACAGAGAGGGAGAGAGAGAGAGAGAGAGAAATTGGTCATACCCTAATAAATACCCGATATTGGTCATTTGGTTTGTCATATACCAAAGTCACCGACATAGCTCTTGATGTTAGCAGACTGAAGTGGCAATGGGCTGGACAAGTTTGTCGGAGAACCGACAATCGTTAGAGTGAACGAGTGCTGGAGTGGAGACCACGATTTGGCAAGCGTAGTGTGGGTGGCTGGCAAGGATTTGATACGTGTAGCCGAAGATTGGACTAGTGGCGTGCCTGGAGTGAAGCCTATGTCCAGCAGTGGACTGCCGCGGCCTGATATTGATATTGATACATTTAATAAGTTAATAAAAACTCTTTTTCTTCTACTCAAGCTATATAATCTATTGTATAATTGTATAACCGAAAAGCTATTAATAGCGTAACACAAGTAAGACAATGAGGTAAAAACCGGATATCCCAAAGTAAGTAGAAGTGTAATTATTTATCGACACCAATCAAACCAGTTTCTACGATCAGTTAACACTGAGTTTAGTGATATAATGCAAAAAATTGCATTTTTATTGCAAAGAATGAAGTGAAATCGTTATTTACATAAGTTTTATGTTTAAATTATTGAAAATGAATTACAATTTATCAGCCGAAATAATCTACCAATCGACCGTATAACTTTTTTCAGTTAATAATTTATAAATGTAAAATTGTAAAATATGTGACATCACATCAAGGGAGACGACATATGACGAATAAGAGGGGAGGACTATTTTTTTATGGGATAGGAAGGCAAACGAGCAGGCATGTTACGCAGCGCCATAGGCAGTGCGGAAGCGTTGCCTATGGCAAAACCTTTAAGGAAAGTGACATTATGGGAGTAAGAGTGGGAGTGGGAAGGGGAGGAGGAAGGTGTTGGGCTTCCGGAATTCAGGCCGCTTACCGTACGAAGCTCAGCTACCACTCAGACGCCGGTTTGTACCGTTTGGACGAGTGTGGTACTTCTCCGGGCGAGCCGGCTCATTCATACTACAGACAAATAATATGCCATTCTTGACAAAGTATTCGTCTGCAGCGTGGCTCTGCCACTAATAAAACTAAAAGTCATGGAATTCGTGTGATATATGGGGGTCAGCTAGCTCACAGCTTATGATACTTTGAGTCTACCATTACTGCACACTTTTCTTATTTACGAATGTACATAAAAATGTCTCTAATACCGACCGATATATTTGTCAAACTTTCTATGTATCCATTGTCAACGGTTAAGGCATCTCTTGTGCGTCCAAGCGACCTACACTCTACTCTTGTCATATTTAACTAACTTCCTACGGGTTGAAGTTTTTTCAGTTAATAATTTCTAAATGTAAAATTAAAGAATTTATGGCGTCACACCAAAGGAGAGGACATGTGACAAAGACGAGGGGAAGGACTAAAAGTCATGGAATTCGTGTGATATAATTATAATTTATGGCTGACCCCTTTGACTTTGAATCTATGATTAATGCATAGTTGTCTTATTTACGAATTTACATAAAAATGTCTCTGATACCGACCGATATATTTGTCAAACTTTCTATGGATCCATTGTCAACGGTTAAGGCATTTTTTGTGCGTCCAAGCCGCGTACACTCGACTTGTTTGTCACTGTCCGAAACTGACCCGGTTACCCAGTTCCTTCGCGATGATTATATAAACTTTTTCGCCTTGGCTACGTCGTTTATCTATTTCGAAGAAAGTTTTAAATATATTTTTTTGTATTGTACCCAAAACTCGTTCCAGTTTCGATAAAAATCACGAAATCATGATGCCCAATTAATTATATTACGTTCTGAAACGTTTATGGACAAATGGATAAGATTTTAAACAACAAGGATTATAGTATAGGTCGGTAACAGTAGTTTTCAGGGACGTCCGCTCCCACGCAAAATCCTCCTGTTGCTACCTGGCTCTCGCGAGGGAGAAGGGTCAGCGACGGACCCAACGTAGGAATAGGTGCGGCCATATCTCGACAACGCAAAGTCGTTAAAGGATACCCAAGGAGGAAGGACGCAATTTAATTGGCGTTTTCCGTCACGTGATTTGATATTGATATGGTCATGATTCTGATTATTAAATTTCTTAAAATTAAAAAGGAATATTGTGTTCTTTGGGATTTTTATTATAAAAAAAAACAGACAGCGACATCCACAACCAAAGGGCTGTGGGATCGAGCCTCGGGGATGCTCGCGCAGCGACACGAAGGGGCGTCCGCCCCCCGGTCCTAGATGCCGCTGTTCCCAGCGACTTTTGAGCGTCCTTTAACGACTTCGTGTTGTCGAGATGTGTGTGATGTGATGTGTTGTGTCTGTCGCTGGCCCTCCCCCCTCGCGGAAACTAGACGGTGACAGGAGGATTTTGTATTGAAGCGAGCGTCCCTCAGGTGGACGAGCGTGGAGGTGAGCAAGTTTTGCTTTGTTCTCCCCCCAATCGCCACCCGCGTTTACGAAAAAACAACTTTTTTCAGATACTCATTAGAGGTTATCAAATACATAACTAAAAACATACAGCAGTATGAAGAGGTGCGTGCGTGACTCTAGCACTGCGCACGATTTGATGACATCATAGCTTTCACTGTCGTTGTCTTATTGTAAGGCTGCCTGCACGCTTTAGATTTCTAATTATTAATGAACATAGATATTTGACATATGTTAAGATTTTTTTATAGGATAGGACAGTAAATTTTAACTGTTTATTTTCCACTTAAGATATAACATCTCAATTGTCGCACACCAGTTCGTCAACAGTCAAGTTTTGCTTCTATTTCGTAGTGAGTTTTTTTCTGGACGGAGAAGAAATGGCGAACAAAACTCCAAAAAAAAAATATTTGATTATATACATACAGAACAATTTTATTGGATAGGATTTTGAAAATCGACTTAGGATGCGTTCTAAAGTCATCTCAAAATGCGTTTCAATAACAAATTAATAATTGATAACACGACGGACCTGCTAGGAAAACTGCTGTCCAAACCAGGTGCCCAAGTTTGCTCTCCTCCTTAGATCTAGCCCTGAGAAAAATAATAATTAATAGAAAAATAACATAAAATAATAATAATTATACAAAATTTTAGCCTTGCCTAGTTTAGGATAATGACGTGAATGGAAAATGGGAAAGAAAGAATGGAAGAATCGCTTTCAGTGTACAAAATGCAGTGATAGCAAAAAATGCTACCACTATAATAGAATAGCCAATATTCTGTAAGGATGTGGTAATTTCTCCGTCGAGTGGATTAATTCAAACAAGGGTCTACCACTATTATAATATCCTCATCATCATATAATTGTAGTAATGCAGTAACAAAGAAAAGATGCTTTATTATTTTTATATAAACGAGACCTTGGCTTCTTTATGAATTTATTAATGTAGTCAGGCGTTACTTTGCAGAAATCCATCACTATATGGACAGTCAAAAGTTTTGACTTTTCGGTTGTCTTCCGTAGAGTCTACTATACCCGAAGATGCCTCGTGTTGGGGCGAAACACGTATCGTTTACAAGATGGAAAAGCGATAATGTGTGTTTGGTGTTGTATATAGTGGTTGGTGGGTGGAAAATTGATGGCCGATTTTCGGTGAGTTTTTATGTTTAAGTTCCAAATAAATCCACTTAATCCAACAGAAAAACACACATTATTAATTTTCTGTTATTGTTTTGCTTGTCGCGGATCTTAGCTAAGTAGAACTTTTGACTGTCCATATTCTTTATAAAAAAAAAATATTTTAAGATAATATTCGGTGTGTAAAAATATCTCTTTTGTTTGTAGATGGCAATTACGTTTAGTTTTTATGCCAGTATCAAGTAAAATTATGATAAATATGTTGAAATTGATAATATGGTGGCTTTTCTTACAAAATTCGCTATGAACTTTTGGACTCGTCTTAAAAATCAAGATAAAAGCATTTATTTTTATATAACTTCACTTTCTATACCTTAATCGAACTATATTGAATAATATGCCATATTAATTAAACAATTGTTGTGATGTGAGATTATGTAAATATAATAAAAAAAAAACACAATTGATGTAAATTGGCGGGAAAAAAAATCAATAAAATAATTTTCTAAAACCATCAATAATTAAAAATAAAACAATGAATATATGTATTCCAAAGTTTGCAGGCAGCCTATTGCATTGTAGCGGTCAATGAGTCAACTTGAACGCATGTTAACATTGGACACGGTTCAGTCTTCGTATTGAGTAAGCTGTGCGGAGATTTGAAACATGTCGTAGCATGTCAGGGGATTGGAATTAGTGACGTCCACTGACAAGTTACATACATACATATCGTCACGCCTGTCTCCCGTAGGGGTAGGCAGAGACCACCGATCTCCATCTGCTACGATCTCGGCACACTTTCCCTTCCTCCACACTCATTATTCTCCTCATACAAGCCCGCCGGTTAAGGGTCCTCTTGACTTGGCCTTTCTTAAAAACTTCAGCAATTTGGTCAAGGTATGTTTTCTGCGGTCTTCCTCTACCGACCTTTCCATCCACATTCGCAACGTGAATTTCTTTTGCCGCTCATCTTTCATCCATCCTCTCTATATGCCCAAACCATCTAAGCATCCCTTTCTCAACTTTAATGACAAGTTACGTTACATTGTATTAATCAAAAATAAACCTGAACACCTGTATCAGCTTCTTCCTCTTGAACGACTCGTCGATAACCACAATCTCACCGAACGGCTAGATTCTTTAGCACTGCGGAGGGATCTCTCAAAATTTTGACATGTCTATCCAAAAGATGTCCGACGAATTAATACTTTTGTTTTAATAGAAAACAATTTATTTCTTTTTTATTTCAAAGTTTAAATAACGAATTTAAAAAGAAATAATATAAAAAGTTTTATGGACAGTCAAAAGTTTTACTTAGCTAAGATCCGCGACAAGCAAAACAATAACAGAAAATTAATAATGTGTGTTTTTCTGCTGGATGAAGTGGATTTATTTGGAAATTAAACCAAAAACTTACCGAAAATCGGCCATCAATTCTCCACCCACCAACCACTATACACAACACCAAACACACATTATACTTTTCCATCTTGTAAACGACACGTGTTTCGCCCCAACACGAGGCATCTTCAGGTATAGTAGACACTACGGAAGACAACCGAAAAGGTTTCAATTTTTTTTTCACATTATTAATTTTCTGTTATTGTTTTGCCTGTCGCGGATCTTAGCTAAGTAAAACTTTTGACTGTCCATATAGTGATGGATTTCCGCAAAGTAACGCCTGTCTCCATTAATAATCATAAAAAGTTTTATTGCATTAGTGATACATTTATCACTACAATACTTCGTATAGCCGTATCGGTTCGGAAATATCACCAAAAGCATCTGGTTCCACGGAGTGATAGTGGTGGTGGAATGAAATGTTCACCATTTACGGTTCGGTGACTGTGCTTATTTTTAGTTTAAAATTTAGACTTTATGCCTAAATGCATAAAGTCTAAATTTATACATACGTCACGAATCATACTGTATACTCTGTACAATGAGAACTTCGGTACCGGCTGTATAAACGCATAATGTCCAACGTTTACTGGGCTACAGTTACCTTCGAGAAAAACCACAATTTCATAACGTCTGACCTCGATAACCGTGCGGGGAAATCCATCTTAACCGTTGGGTGTAGACTACCTTGCCGACATATAAGGAGCTCCAAGGAAAGACGAACATCCTGTACTCTAAAATAATATATACTTTACCTAAATAAATAGTCTTAAAAATTAAGTTTCTCATTAACAAACCACTGTGATGTTTCGCTGTCATAGTTAAATACAAATTTACCACACACTTCATACGTTAATACGCCACAAACTGGACGTGTTCCTAAGATGGGGAAAGGTGATCCGTCTTTGGGATACCAATTTCTAGTAGTGGCATGCCTGATGCTGATTTTTTGTTTATAAGAATTGTTTTCGTAACCTTGTAATTGGGTATTTAAAAAAATATTTAAAAAAATATATATATATATATATATATATATATATATATATATATATATATATATATATATATATACGTAACATTCTACTACGGAGCGTAGATGCCAGAAAACCTTGTTTTTGAAGGCCGACTCGATGGGCAAGCCAAATAACTACTGGCGAAAATTTATTAATTTATGCTACTTCAGGACGCGCTTATAATGATAGGCCTCCGTCAATCGTGACCCAGCAATGCCTGGATCACGATTGACGGGGGCACAAATTTAAACACCTGTATTATTATTATACATATTATTATAATTTATGATATTATGACAGATTTTTAAAGCCAAACATCTTAACTAACTAAAAAATAAATATCAAAGTTTATCTAAATTCATACTCCCTTTTATCTTAATCATAGACGATGAATACCTTTAAATCTAAAATCAAACGTAAAATAATTTAAACTTTCCATCTCCCTACATATTTTTTATTTAATTGTAACAGTTTTCAAACGAACGATGGAGCTCCTTAGTCATTTGCCTCCGGCATTAAAAAAAAAACAAAAACAAGCGTAAGCCGTCATTACGCAATCCCGAGCGAGGCGGGAAACGCTTTCACGTGAGTCAGCGCTAAATGCGGTTAGACTTATTTCTCGCCGCTTCCCACTATACGAATTAATATTTAAATTTGTACAGTACCAGCAATACGCTTTGAAATAAATTGTTACGAAAAAAATAACTAAAAGAAAAGAAATAATAAAATACTTCTTCCTTGATGAATTTTTTTCCCTATATTATCAGTATATTTAGAAAGTGATATATAAACAAGATTGTGAAGAACAAGAAAATTTTGTCCTACCTATACTTTTTTACGGCGCCGAAACGTGGAGGCTGACAATCCGTCTGCTTCACAAGCTCAGAGTCGCTCAAAGAGTTATGAAGAGATGATGCTGGTAGTATGATTCGGAATAAACAAATCCGCCAGAGAACTAAAGCCACCGACATAGCCTTTCGAATTGGCAAACTAGAGGAGCAATGGGTTGGTCACGTTTGTCGGATATCCGACAATCGTTGGAGCAGACGAGTGCTGGAGTGGAGACCGCGTCTCGGTAAACGTAGTGTGGGACGCCCCCCGGCTAGATGGTGAGACGATCTGCGCAGGGCGGCTGGCAGAAACTGGATGCGTGAAGCCGAAGATCGGGCTAGCGAACATTTACTTTTTATTTTTATTTTTTATTTTTTATTTTTTACTTTTTATTTTTGATTATATATTGTATAGTGTTAAAAATATTGATAACAATTATCTTTGTGATATTAGAAATGTAGTTCGGTTGAATTGCGTTTTGACAAAATGGTGACAGTTATACCAAAATGTACCTTTTAATGCGTTACTGTATGCCTACCTACTTACTACCTGTTTGTATATTTCACCAACCGACTTCCAAAATATTAAACCTTTATTTTTTAGCATCATTACAAAGCAATATATTATGAAATCTTTATATAAATAATACCAATACCAAAGTTGGCAGAATTAATAATTACCGGTGCATATGAATTGAAAAAAAAAAAAACAACATGCACCTTTTTAAATCGTAAAAGATTACACAGGACACAGATACAGTTATAAGTAGCAATTAAGCCGTTCGCCGCTCAAGTATAGTACCGGCATCGCGTAATTTCAAAAACTGGTCGTTTGAGTTCCGAATTTAACGGCAGATCCGTTACGTGGGCTGATATACCTCGCCACACGTAACTGGGATCTGTAATTTGACCCTGATTCAGCGCACGTATGTGGGTTACAACATATACATAGCAGTTGCTTATAAGGCACACATCAGAAACACATCAGAAACACAAACATCAGAAATTCTCTACACAAGACGTCTAATCTCTCAGTATCTTTTATCACTTTTACCATAAGGAGTGTAAGTTTTACCCCAAGGAATTGTAGGGTGGGCAGAGACCACAGATCTCCATCTTCTACGATCTCGCATACTGTCCTTGCTTCATCCACACTCATTACTCTCCTCATGCAAGCCCGCCGGTTGAGGGTACTCTTGATTTGGCCTTTCTTAAAATTTCAGCAATTTGGTCAAGCTATGTTTTCCGTGGTCTTCCCCTGCCCACCCATCGAGCCACATTCGTATCGTAAATTTCTTTTGCTAGTAGTCTTTTATCCATCCTCTCTATGTGCCCAAACCATCTAAGCATCCCTTTCTTAACTTTTGTCACGACACCTCCTTCACTCCACATCGCTCTCTTATATCTTCATTTTTTATTCTATCATTCAAAGTTACACCACACATAATTCTTAATGCTCTAATTTCCACCGCATTTAGTCTCCTTTCATGGCTGTTCTGCCAAAATTCTTTTGAATGAATCTCGATCCAGTAAAGCGTATTTTACTCAAAACTTCTTTCCACGCACAATACAATTCTGTATGAAAACTTTAGCGGTATTTCCAAACCAATTCGGTATGACAACGCTTCTGTAATATTTCATTTTTATTCAAAAAACTAGACTAACAATATTTTTGATATTCCTAGATTTTTTTTAATTATTCCATCTAATTTAAATAAGTGGTTCACATCAACAGTCCAATGGAAGAATCGAATCCATGACCTCTGGTGTTGCAGATGTCTGGGCGGCGTTGATTGTTTTCCATCAAGCGATACGTTCACATTCCCGTATGAAAGTAAAACATAGCAACAGCCTGAAGAAATACATACAAATTCTGTAAGAAACCTTTACTTTAATAGTAAATACAATACAGAAGTAAATACAAAGTCTAATAACAAACCTTTATCGTAATACAGTTTAATAGATTCACTTTTAATGATAAAGAAATCTTGTTATACAGCCAAGGCTACTATAATTTGTGAGTGAAAAGTGAACGGCGCTGATAAGCCCGATTAACTTTCCATTAAAACCTAAAACTCCATTTAAATCACTAATAGCGAGTCCGTTTCGAAATCACGAAATGAAATTCACAGATATCACGCACAGAACTAACAATTGGACAAATAAAACCTTAAGGCTTTCCACGAACGCATGCATAATGCCTCTCTAATTTTGGATATTACAAGCAACAGATAAGGCGTGTTTTCTCTTGCGATTATAATATGTCAAAATAAAATAATTTAATTCATTGGATATTTGGTGTCTTGTTCCGAAACGTTTAAGCGTTTCGAAACGTAATATATTTGGGCATAATGGTATGAGATCGTTGACAGTCTCGTAATTTTTTAATATTTTTTTAGCTTGCCGCCAACTTACATCAACGACGTTGTGTTTTTATTTCATTTTCATAATCTTAAGTCATTATCAGTTTACATCATTTACCCGAAGTGACGTATTGTACAATATAGATCGATTAAGGTGTATAAGTGGAGTGATGAAACAATGCGTGTATCGTTTGCGACTTTTTAGGTTGACTGCAAACGTCCATAAAAAGTTTTATTAGAATAGCCACCATTTTATCAAGACGTAAGATGGCAAGCTGACTAGTCATTTTAGGATACTTGATGTCGTTATGAGCTGGTCACATTTGTCGGAGATTCGACAATCTGCTGAGAGAAACTGGATGCATGAAGCCGAAGATAGGTCTAGATGGTGATGAAGTAATATTAGCTTAGTTGTATCAGATTAACAAGAATTCTTGTTAATCTAATACTAATAAGCTTGCTAACTATCTTAAAAGCCTTGTAATATATATTAAAAATGCGAGGAAATTTGAATTTATGTATTTTTTTAATAAATATATTGATCAGGTCCATGATGTTTATACAAGATAGGACGTCACGAGCCCTACACGAAATTAAAAAGATTGAAGATCGCCAAAAACAGATTGTAATCAGATCTTGCGTCTCGCTCGTTCTTCGATTTTCGTATCATCGTTTAAAATCGAATATCTTGTTGGTTGCTTTTTATTCACGCAACTAATTTGTGACGATCATTGTCCTCCATAAGTTACCGTTTTGTCTTAATGATGTTTTTTTTTATGGGATAGGAAGGCAAACGAGCAGGCGTGTCACCTGATGGAAAGCAATCAACGCCGCCGTTAGACATCCGCAGCGCCATAGGGAGTGCGGAAGCGTTGCCGCCTTTAAGGAAAGTGACATTATGGAAGTGGGACGGGAGGGGGAGGGTGTTGGGCCTCCTGAATCAGGCTCACCGTACAAAGCACGGTAGCTAAGCTACCACTCAGACGCCAGTTTTCTGCGGGAGTGTGGTACTTCCTCGGGCGAGCTGGCCCATTCATGCTACAGACAAATAATATGCCATTCTTGACAAAGTATTCGTCTGCAGCGTAACTCTACCACTAATGATGTGCGATGAGGTCTTAGACTCAGGAGTCTTACTTTTCTTTTCGTCTTCCCTAACCTCAATGTTGTCTATTAGACTACAAGACACGTTAACTACATTTAAATACTAATTTTGTTGTTTCAGGTATGGTCAGCTTACTCTTACCACATCTAATAATATGCCAGCACCACCAAGTTCTACATCCGGGTAGGTATGCATCAAAGTTCCTACTTCATCGCCGTTAATTATACAACATCCGATCTTCGAATTCATCAGATTTGTTATTTTCAGTCACCTTCATGCAGACAATGGGTAACGCTCCAAACGTACACCTTCAACCCAGAAACCCAGACTGGCGTCAATACTCAGCCTTAAGAAAGAGATCTCCGGATGAACAAAGAGAATATTATAATCCTTCACAATACAATCAGCAATTATCATATTACGATCATCAAAATCCATACTATCAACGACCTTTGCAACCCATACAGCAATATCCTAACTACGGAATGCAACCATCAGTGGATTTCGTCCGTTCAGAAAAGGATTTAATACCAAATGATGGAAGACTGCTCTCAGATTCCGCTTTCACTAAGATATCAGAAACTCTTGGAGCAATAAACACTGTTGGACATTATTTAGTGGATATTGTAAACGAGAATGAACGAAATGAATCAGATCCGAATCTCAAACAGCTTCCTCAAGCTATATACACCCTTACTAAGAACGTGTTAGGAAGAAATGTCACAGATAAAATAGCTCCCATAGTTAAAAAGGCGTTGCCAAGAGTTTTACCTGATGCACCGATAACTAGAATAGCAACAGCTGATGTAAATCAAGACGATGCGAGATACTGCACGACACCCGAAGGAGATGCCGGTATTTGCGAAGACTTGAGCAACTGCCCGCAGCTACTACTTAATTTGATCAGTCTCCGTGAATCGCTCTGTTTCAAAGACTTATTTGTGCCCGGAGTGTGTTGTCCGCGAGACTCGATAATACCTTCGACACCTGCGATAGAAAAACCCGTACAGTTGACGACACAACAGCCAACGTATCTCGTGCCAGTGACAACGAAAAGACCCATCCAAAAGCCTGCAAGTACTAAGAAGCCATCCGCTATCCAGGTTCTCACAACCAAAAGGCCTAGGCCTGCTTCAACGTCGACCACCACACTGCCAACGACGACTTACCCCACAACAGTCAGCACTTCGCGTCCAGTGACATCAACAACCTATTACACGGCGCCACCACCAATTCTTGCAAACTACTCGAATATTGTTGATGTTAATGGTAAGTCAAATTTCGATATTCACTTCTTCTTTTCGTGTTAGTGGTTCCTATATTTATCCGGTCCAGTAAATCACCACTAACAATGGCAGCAGCATTCGCCTCGATGAGATCTTGAAATGTGCAGGCATAAGGGCACAGTGAGCAGTCGAGCAAACACTCAGTAGCTACACACTACAGAATACTATACTTCGAGAACAAATTTTTGGAACGTGCTTTGATACTGCGCATTTGCAGAACGCGCTTTAATGCGGAGTATCAAAGCGCGTTCTGCAAATGCGCAGTATCAAAGCACGTTCCGAGAATTTGTTCCCGAAGTATAGTATTCTGTAGTGTATAGCTACAACTCCATGGATTGACCTGCGACACCCCTCACACTGCGATTCGGTATAGCCCCATTGGAACATGTTATGTCTGATGAAAACATACAAAACATAAGTTCATGCAAGTTTTGATAGAACAGCCACCGTTTTATCGAGACGTATCGTAAAAAGAACAATATACATATCAAAATACTTGATATTATTTTACTTGACACTGGCATAATAGTTATAGCCACGATTTCATACACAGGTCTTGCAAGGAAGCCCAACTTCAATGGTGAGAAATTAGTAGGATCGTGTCATAACTTTTGTTTCACGTCAACGCCGCTGTACGTCGCTGCTATCGATGGGTACGCGCCGTTTCAATATAACTGGTTATATTAAAAGGCACAAAAGCACATACACATCACACCCATATATAACCATGCTTCTGGCGACCGTAAATTGAAAAAAAAAATAACGCAACCTTTAAGCCGACGTACCCCCACTACTGTTAATGCAAGACTTGTGTATGACCGTAGTAGTAACTAGTTGTTATCAAACTACAAAGAATAAGACCGTAGTAGCAAGAAAGAATCTTTTTTATTTGGTGTTATGGCTTCTTATAATTTGGCCAACGGTGTAAAAAATTAATGATATAAAAAATACTTCACGTGAAACTTTCAGATTGTGGACAGCGAGAGGATGAAGGTGGACGCATTGTGGGCGGCACTGAGTCAAAATCGGGCGCGTGGCCGTGGATGGCGGCGATCTACCTACATGGCAGCAAGCGTCGCGAGTTCTGGTGTGGTGGAACGCTGGTAGACCGCCGGCATGTGCTCACCGCCGCTCACTGCACTAGAGACTCCAAACAGAGGCCGTAAGTGACCACTTCCTTTTTTTCTTTTCCTTTCCTTTCTTATTTTTGATATATGTATATATGTACAGAAAACTCTCCTATAACGCGGTACTCTTTTAACGCGATTTCATGTCCCTCGTATAACGTGTTTTCCATCGCATAACGCGGGGATTTCCCAAATCATATTTTATTTTATTTATTTTACAATATTTATTTGGCACAAAACAATTTACAGTCTTAAAGAATATGATATAATATAAACTAATGTGTTGAATATGATATAATATAAAGCCCGGATTATAACTCTTTAAATTTGCGTACAGCATGGCTACATTTTGACAATAGGGTTACTTATGTAATAATGAAATATTATGGTTAATGGATGGTGGAAATCTCGTTAAACTCACACTGAACTCCTATTCCCACCGTGATCTACAGGTTTCCAGCAAGACAGTTCAGCGTGAGGCTTGGGGACGTAGACCTGGGGCGTGAAGACGAACCATCCCGGCCGGTGACGTTGCGCGTGACGGCTGTGCGCGCCCACGAACAGTTTTCTCGCGTCGGCTTCTACAATGACATCGCGGTGCTGGTGCTTGCTGGTGAGTGGCAACCACTAAACTTAGAGTGTATACACACACAACACATACACACAAACACATGTACATACGCACACTCGCACGCTTGCCTCTTACCTAATTCATAAGTGCCCCGTAACATTTTGCGGGAAGGGAGTGGCTGAAAATCAGCGCTATAGGGATTCCCCTGTAGCGCTGATTTGGAATAATTTCTGCCGCTGAATTCCACTACCGCACAATTCGTCAAAAAGAAAAGTTTTATACCCACCATCTGGATAAATGGCGATCCAGTACGGGGCGTTTTTCCCTAAACTACATTCCACGCACCACCAATCTATGGAAGCAGCTACCTTCAACGGTATTTTCGGACCGATGCCACATTGAAACCTTCAAAAAATATCCCTACTCTTATCTTAAAGGCCTACACCACATTTCCAATGCCTATGGTGTTGTAGACGTCTATGAGTGGCGTTGAATAAGACGATACGTTTGCTCGTTTGTTCTTCTATCCCATAGATGGTAATCTAATAGATGGTAACTTTTTATGTACTAACACCCCTTTACAAGCAAAAATGTTTATTAACACCATAATATTTAGATTAGATGGCTAGATAAAATGTATATTCATAAAAACAGAGGTATTTCATAGCGTTTGCCTTTGGACCCGCCATGAAAAACTACAGCGCCCACTAGGAGACGGTACTGTGGCGTGCCTGCTGTTCTTCTTACGGCGACACCCGAGATCTTTAGGGGGATTTTACCTTCTAATAAAAACGTCTTGAAATGATTATTAATTTATTTTTCTTGTTATATTTTACATATGTATTATGTTCACACACTTTATAAAAATTAATGTGCTACGAAAGGCTATATGTTGTATTCGAGACGTCAGTCGATCGAATACCTTATGTTTTTAATATCAAAATTTATATCTTTTTTATTTTAAAAATTAGGAATGTAAGAAAGGAAAAAAACATTTAAAGGTTTTATAAGTGACACATTTATTAATGTATCAGTACAGTACCGCCCCTGTTGGTAGGGTTTACAATACCGGGATTCCGGGATCCCGAATACCTGAATCCCGGACGATTTTTGTCTGTGTATTTATGTAGAAATACCGGTATTTTGGTATTACATTAGTTGATAAAAATTGAAATTATGCACAATTTAAATCTAATTAAAATAATATTAATTAATTACAAGAATTTTTTTTGAAGATAAACAAACAATTTCATTGTATTAAAATCTATATCAGGCTCTTTTATTACACATACAAATTTAATATGTACTATTTGTATGTGTTTTTTTACTTGCACGTTTTTTTGTATCCATCTACTCCTACTCTTTATGTAATAAAATAAATAATATCTACTCATTTCAGAACAATATTTATTGGATTTCATATATTATTTGTTAACAAGTCGATATAACAACTGAGATAAGTAAAAATATAACTAGTAAATTTTTTATCAATAATACCGGTTTCAATACCGGTATCCCGATATTTCTCTCTCTCTCTCTCTTCTAATTTAAAATATCAAATACCGGTATTTAGATTTTAGTTCGGTATTGTAAGCCCTACCTGTTGGTGACCTACGACGTATCCTATTATAAATAGAATAATTATACCACCGTCAAAGCGCCATCTGTTGTCAGCAAAATGCAACGAGAACAGATGGTTTGACAAGTGGACTAACGCCCGGTAATTTCCAACTAATTACAAAATTCCAGAGAATGTCCAAAAATCAAAGTATGTTATACCGATCTGCCTGCCCCGCGGTGAGCTGGCGCGCCAACAGTTCGACGGCGCTGTCGCCACAGTGGTGGGGTGGGGGACCACGCGCTACGGGGGTGGTGAAAGCTCGCGCCAGCTGGAAGCCAAGCTGCCCGTCTGGAGGAACGAGGACTGTGATAGAGCTTACTTCCAGCCTATCACTGACACATTCCTGTGCGCCGGGTACGCGAGGGGTGGCGTAGACGCTTGCCAGGTAGGTTTTATCGCCTGAATAAATAACAGTGCTTTTTTTTATAGGATCCCTATCCTATACGAGCAAACGAGCAAGCGTATTACTGACTGAAATCAATTAATGGCGTCTATAGACATCTGCAACACCAGACGCATCACAGTTGCTTTGTCGCCATTTAAGATATAAGTTGTTTTTCATTTGATTATTCGAATAAAAATTATCGTGGACAGGCATTCAATATCAATATCAGCCCGCGGCAGTCCACTGCTGGACATAGGCCTCACTCAAGGCGCGCCACCTAGACCGATCTACGGCTACACGCATCCAGTTTCTGCCAGCCACCTTGCGCGGATCGTCGCTCCATCTAGCAGGGGGGCGTCCCACACTACGTTTGCCGAGTCGCGGTCTCCACTCCAGCACTCCAACGATTGTCGGTTCTCCGACAAACATGTCCAGCCCATTGCCACTTCAGTCTGCTAACTTGAAGAGCTATGTCGGTGACTCTGGTTCTCCGGCGAATTTCTTCATTTCTTCCACCTCCCTTCTATCCACCAGAGAAACCCCGAGCATAGCCCTCTCCATAGCTTTGAACAACAGAAATAAGTGTAATCAATAAAAATTACTAAGTCTTCGATCCTCGTGACATCTTTTGAAAAAATCGCACTTATTTATGAGTCCAGATATCATTTAGAAACGATGTAATCATTAATTAAGGAACATATTGATTGATAGTGGTAGAGCCATGCTGCAGACGAATGCTTTGTCAATCATCAGCAGCCTGCGGCAGTCCACTGCTGGACATAGGCCTCCCCCTTTGGCTTTGTCAATAATGGCATCATATTTGTCTGTAGCATGAATGGGCCGGCTCGCTGGGGGAAGTACCACACTGCCGCAGAAAACCGATGTCTTAGTGGTAGCTTAGCTACCGCGTTTCGTCCGGTGACTCGCTCACCGGAGTTCCAGATGCCTAACACCTTCCCCCTCCCACTCCATTGTCTATCATATTGTAGTACAATTCACGCTCCGTATTAAATCTTACATCATCAATCTGCCTGCTTTCACTTTTAATTAATATTGTGTCCGTATTTAATTAGGTTTACATTTTAATATGTTTTGAACTATTAAGAATAATGTATAATATAACTCCTATTCATGGTTCATAAATAAATTAAAAAAAAATTAATACACAAATATTCAAATAAATTTTTAAATTTTTCAGGGTGACTCGGGAGGACCATTGATGCTCTTAGCCAACGGTCGCTGGACGCAAATAGGAGTTGTATCATTTGGGAACAAGTGTGGAGAGCCTGGCTACCCAGGTGTATACACCAGAGTCACGCGATATTTAAGCTGGCTTCAACAAAACTTGACTTGAAACGTGTCGTAACCAGTGAGGGCGCTACTGTATATACAATGTAGCCTGTTAACAAATAAAAAAACACTGAGCTTTATTACTAGGTTATATATCACAGACGTATATTTTATAATCTCAAATTGGAAGAATGATTGTTTGATTAAAATATGAAATTGGACCGACTTGAAACAATAAAAAACATTAAAATTGCCTGTATCAATGTAGTCTGTAGATAAGTAAAAAAAACGCTGAGCTTCTTTACTAAGTTATATTTCACAGAAGTCATATTTTATAAATTCGAACAATGAATTTTATTTTATAGTTTAATTATTTAACTTATATTATTTGTTTAATAATTGGACCGGTGTTAAATAAAAAGTCATTAAAAACTACTAAGAATTTTTATATACATACATATAATGTGTGTCAAATTTTTGAGTTAACATTTATGTTTTGTATACAAATATACACTAAAAAACTAGCAGGAAGAATTACTCCTATGTTATTTAATAGTTTAAGCTTTTAACTTAAGCTTTAAATTACGATTAACATTGAAAAATCACTCTTTGTTACCATAAACAGTATCATTGTTTCTTTTTAATATATAAATACTTTTTAATTATTTAATTGCAACACTGCCATAATTAAAACATCTTAATACTTTATGTCATATGAAGGGTCGATTGTGAATCATGGAATATATTACAATCAACATTAATATTAGTAGTGAAGAAAATTTATTGAATTATAAATTATTATTAGTATAACTTTCTTATGTAAAATATTTTTAAGCAGATAAAAAAAATATAACGATCTTTGAGCTTACAATTAAAGATTCCCGCGCTGCCAATTATATTTTATTAACAGATAGAGGGAAAAAACGAATATGTTCCTTATCAAACACATGAAAAGTCAATTGGTAGAAACATAAAATAATAGTTAAAAAATTGTGGCCTTTAGGTATTTTAGGTGGACAAGTGTGACATAAATAATATCCTTCATTATCCATTTCAGACTTCACACTCAAGCATTAGATTTGCCTTAATCATGGTAAAGAAAAGTCTCAAATCAGCTATCTGATATCATTGATATTATTAAATATAAACTTATATTAAAAATAATTGTCCCTATTTTTTTGGCCATGAATCTGCTTTTTTCCGATCTGCTTTTCTCCTCCTTACTGAAATTTTAATTTCAAGGATTTTTTGTTTATAAAATATTAGTGCCATCTATCTTACTAACAAAAATCTCCTAGAGATTAAGCCAATCTGATGTAATGAATATTATTTGGAAAATAAAATTTTAATATTAATATTTTATTTTACATTTAATTTTACAGTTTCAAGAGTTATCGGCAAATGAAATAAATAGTTTGTCAATAATTTAGTTCGATTCAATAATTTAAAAAATCTGAAAAATTCAACTATATGTAATAAAATTCTTCTTATCTTCAATAAAATTTATTTTTTTGTCTTTGATATTATGCTCTTAACAAAGATATTAAACAATAATCTTGTTATAAATTTAACGACGACTGTAAGATATTTTTTTATTTATGTTAACCTATAATATAATTTAATGACGTGATTCGTCAAAATCTATTGGGATAATGTTGTAAATAAACTTTTTTAGAAGACATTTTTGTTTAGTATTTTCATTTAAGTCCTATTATATCTATTTTTTGTTATTATTGCTAGATTAACATATGAGTATAAACTCTCGTGGTAAGTAGTAATGAAATAGTGGTGAATAGTCACAACAAACGGAGAAAACCTGTTCTAGCCCTTGTATCGCAATCTACCGTGTGTCTTTTTGCGTCATGATAAGATCAGAGCCGTCTTAAGCATATTCCGCGCCGGGGTGCAGCTAATCAGCCCGCGCCTCTGCTGTTGTAAAAAAACGCAATATAATTTTAATCTTTTATTTATTAATTTCTTAAAACTCTGTAATTTACAAAAAATGCACAAAAAAAATCAACATTTTAATATATACTCGTATTAATATTATATATTTTTATATTATTATTAAATAGGTAAATACCATATCAACTTAACCAATATAATTGTAATCTTTCATTTATTAATTTTGAGAAAGTTCTGTAATTTACCAAAAAATGCACAAACAAAAATCAACATGTTTTATAAATTACTATTATATATATTTTTTAATTTATATTTTTATTTAATGAGTTTAGAGGTCAATAAAATTTCCAATTTCTAGCATTCGGTGCCCCCTAGTACCCCGCGCCCGGGTGCGGCTGCACCCCTTGAACCCACGGGTAAAGACGGCCTGGATAAAATAACTACTAACTAACTACTTTATAATATCAATGCTCTTAAAACTTACTAATTACTAAGTAGTATAACCAAAAATAGTCTAGCTATAAAAAAATTCAAACCGGTGACGGACAATCACCATTTCGCCTGCTTAACACAGATACTATAAGGTAATACACGGGTTCATATAAAACATATTTCAGAAACCAAACAGTTTATTTTTAAGGTTGTAACATGCTATATTTTATATTTGAATATATTATATCCGTATCGTTTCGAAAACTTACCTTTTAAAAGTTTCCAATCTACTAAAAAATGGGAATTCAAAGCTTCTACATTATGAATAAATCTATATGCCAACAATCGTAATGACAAATGACGGATGACGGAATGCCAAATGATTGTAATGAAGACTTGGTTGGTTAATATTTTTCATAAACAAAGAATTGAATTGCTGTTATATTACAAATAAACAATATATTAATTCGTTCATATACAGAATTTTCAATACACATAATTATTAAGTGCACGTCGATAAAATGAAATACAGTACGTCTCCAACACCAAACTATCCGAGGAGTACCTCTCCATTACCAGCTCCTGCAAATTATCAACCTACAACAGCCAGTGCAGCTGTAAAACGGTACAAATATCTTCGAAGACTGTATAAGTTTAATCAAATGGACTTTGAATTTGCAATCTGGCAAATGATCTATTTATTTATTTCACCACAGAAAGTATTTAGGAACTTTAACTACAGGAAACGTAAGTTTAATATCTAATACATACAATTACATATAATGGTAACATTTCCACTTCATATTTTTATTTGATTGGCTTGGTACTAAAGGATATAAACAATAAACGATTTAGGTGCTAGGAGTCCATTTTTTTATGGGACAGTAAGGCAAATGAGCAAGTATGTTGCCTGATGGAAAGCAATCAGCACTGCCTATAGACATCTGTAGCACCATAAGCAACACAAATGCAAAAATATTTTCATCACTCAAGGACATATTGCTTCCCATCTACAATATACTTCTTTCATAACTCAATCATAATTAAGGTAATTTATGAAATATCTCTATTACAATTAAATAATCTATTTGATTATAAAAGAAAAGAAAAATATCATGTTGATTATCAATTAATATGATGTTTTTCTTTTACTTTTATATTTGTCATTCATTCCTCTTTTCTTAATTCCAGATACAAAATCACAGTTTGCAAGGGATGACCCTGCATTTCTAGTTTTACTGTGCATTTGGCTATTTAGTAAGTATAACATATTTATGGGAGTTTTATCAATACACAAACACAGTCAACAAAATCTTTTTTTGCTCTTTATTTTTTCTATTTAAGAAATCTTCATTTGTTTGATATTTGTGTCTCTTAGCACTTAAGTTTCTTCTCTTGTTTTATAATGAGATTCTCAGCGAACATTCTTCAGCGGACAAAATAAACTCTGTAGATTTTTTTCCACTTATTTTTTTACTCTCAGTCAAAAATTCATAATAATATCCAGTCAAATAGTTAATTAGAAAGCAGGATTAATTTGTGCAAAACTATTTTTTTATAGAAGAGATCAATGAACAACCAAGCACTCACCTGATTGGGAACTGGTAACTTGAAAAGAGCTACAAATGTATTGCCTACTTTAGGATAAGGATGGGAAGAAGGATGTCAACGAAGGGGAAAGGGGTTGGGCCTCCAGATGCCTACACTCACTGTTTAAAATGTTAATGCTATCACTTAAATGTGAAAGTGTTAAAGCAGATCCAAGGAAATCAGCCACTATACACCATTTCTCAGATTGAACAACAGTATTACAGTCATCATCATCAACAGCCACACCTTATGTAGTTTTACCTCAATAATCAGGGCAGCCTGGAATCACAGTTATATACATATCAATATAATATTTTTCACTGTTCTTTTTCAGTATCATCAATTTGCTTTGCACTAGCAATAGGTTTGACTTGGATTCAACTGGTACTGTTTGTGCTGTATGTGGTTTTTGTTGACTTCATCGGAGCTGGGATATTTGTGTCGACTGTTTTATGGTAAGTTCAGTTACCATTAATATCAATGTTAAGATTGTGATGATATGATTTATGTAGTGGTAAAGCCACACTTCAGACAAATACTTTGTCAAGAATGATATATTATTTGTTTGTAGCATGATTGGGCCGGTTCACCAGGAGTAGTACCACACTCACAGAAACCTGGCATCTGAATGGTAGCTTAGCTACTGCACTTCGTCCGGTGAGCGGTTAAGTTCCAGAGGCCCAACCCTCCTCACCCCTCTCCCTCCCATAATGACACTTTCTTTAAAGGCTGGCAACACTTCTGCACTCCCTATGGCACTGTGGATGTTTATGGGTGGTGTTGATTGCTTTCCATCAGGTGACACGACTGCTTGTTTGCCTATCCTATCCTACAAAAATAAAATCACAACACAAAAAAAATCTATCAACCTGATAACAGAAAAGGAAATCTATGGATGCCAGTATTTTTGTACTCAGATACAAAAAATTACTACTGTCTTGTGAGATTTCTTTACAGTTGTGAGCTTGGAAGCTCATTTAAACTCTTAATCATTGTATCACTTAATCAATATCTAGGAAAATAAACTTAATTGCAAGGGATGTTTGGTATATATAACCTTTTGGCAATGCAATCCTAACAAGTCCTCTCGGAGTGCCGGAGAGACAATATGCCATTATCTTCTACTATAAATTATCTTCTATAAAAAGGTGTATAGTGATATACTATACACCTATTTAATCATTATATCAAATAATAGTTCTTATTACTTTTCACACAGGTATGCAGTAAACAAGTATCTACGACGTGACCCCATGGCTGCAGACGTAGAGTGGGGTTACGCATTTGATGTACATATCAATGCCTTCTTCCCCCCACTATCACTACTGCATGGCTTCCAGATTTTGTTGTTACACAGTATGTATACCCACAATTTTTGTTAAGATAATATGGAAATTAATAAGCATTTTTTTTTTGTGTGCAATAACAGAAAATTAATAATGTGTTTTTTTGTGCTGGATGAAGTGGATTTATTTGGAACTTAAACCAAAACCTTAACGAAAATCGGCCATCAATTCTCCACCCACCAACCACTATACACAACACCAAACACACATTACCACTTTTCCATCTTGTAAACGACACATGTTTTGCCCCAACACGAGGCATCTTCAGGTATAGTAGACTCTACGGAAGACAACCGAAAAGTTTCTTTCAGTTGTCTTTCGTAGAGTCTACTATACCTTAGCTAAGTAAAACTTTTGACTGTACACATGTTACCAAATAATCTAGAAGCAACAAGTAGTTCAAAGATCAGTATTCCATTATCTTTAACATGATATATCGGCTAGCCTGAGGAAGTACCAGACTTCCAGAGAAAACCGGCGTCTGAGTGGTAGCTTAGCTACCGTATTCAGCTGAGATTGACATAATTTGATAGCAGTTTAAAAATTATAATACAATATAGTTTAATTGCTTTCAGATCTGATAATACACCCTGAATCGTTTGTCTCGTGCGTGGTTGCCAATTCCTTTTGGCTGGCCTCTATAATTTACTACTTGTATATAACCTTCCTTGGTTACAGCAGTAAGTATTCAAGATATTTATTTGTACTTCATTGTCCCTGATAGTATACTGTTGATATTATATCAGGGAGTGCACCAGAATATTGTTTCTCACATATATAATAATTAAATAATATTTATATTAATTGTAATTATTTAATAAAAAGTAACTCAAAAAAAAATTTTTTTTTGTTGACCTAAGTAGAAATTAACTTTTTTTTATTATACTTGTGAACAAATTCTGTTAGTCTCAACTTTATCCACACATTTTTTCTCATATTCTCTAATAAATAATAAATCTAACATGACTCTCTTACTTCCAGATCTTCCCATGCTCCAAAACACGAGGGTATTTCTCCTGCCGCTGCCAATACTAGCTATAATGTATTTTGGCACTCTAATTGCGAAATGGAATCTTAGCCTTATGTTGATGAACTTCTACCATTATAGGTTACTATAACACGTCCGCCATTTAAGTTGCTAAGTTTAATTCTGTAATGGCCATGAAGCCCAATTGACTATCATGTATAATTCGTGTTGTTGGGAGAGCTATTATGTGTTTTGCACATATGCAGGTGTGTATTGTGAAAGAAAATGGACATAAGTGATGCTTCGGACTCTGGCATGGTGGGAAAAAAAGCATTATTCAGTGAATCGAATATAAAATATAAAACACCCCTCCCCCCCCCCGACTAGATGGAGTGACGATCTGCGCAGAGCGGCTGGTAGAAACTAGATGTGTGTAACTGTGGGCTGATAATGTGCTGAGTGTTATTTTTTTTTAAAGGAAACCAAACAAAACATCTTAAAATCCATGATATTATATTATTAATTCTTAAATTTCATATTGTTTTACTTTTTAATAACATATTTACATTTCTAATTACCACAATATATGAAACTTGTTTTGTGTCTCAAATATTCTTGTCAAAGATTTATTTATTCAAATAAAATTTAAAATATTTTTGAAAAATAATAATTTATAATGATTATGGTATACTAAACAATTTCATTTCAATTATCTGTTATTAGAAATACACAATAAAATTAGCTTATGTATCAATTTTATTTAATAAAATTACAATATATACATAAAGATGCATAGATTGTAATTTTGCTATCAACCTACCCCTAGTTATATAAAATAATATTAATTAATCGTCATCAAGAACTATAACTTCATCTGAGGATATCGGTTTAGGTCTTTCGTTACTATGTTTCAGTCTTTCGCTATCACTGAAAGGTAAAGTCCTCTTAACTTCGGGTTTCTTACTCTGAATTACTGATTGTTTCGGCATAGACGTCTTGGTGATGGTCAGCGACGAAGGTAATCTACTTATGGACGCATTTAACTCCTGGGATACATTTTTAGATACTGGGATGTGCTTTTGCCGTTCAGCTAACTTCTCCTGTAGCGTTTTACCAGGGCTAACTTGCTGATGTGGCATCGGCGGTTTTGTGTGAATAGCAGCGTTCACCGTTGACGGGTTAGATATATGCGCTTGAGCTGGCAGAGTAGAGAGTGAGCTCGAGTGAGAGGAAGAATGTGCGACACCGAAGGAAGAAATGTTAGCGGTCATCGATGCAGGTAAGGCTGGCAATACAGTCCCCATGCTGGGAGTTAACGGTGCTGACACGGATTTCTGAAGACTTGTAGTCACTGACGTAGTGGCAGGCTTAGATGAAGGCAGCAAAGATGATGAGGTAAATGATTTAGATGTTTTAAGCGACGCCGTGCTCACCGGAGTTTGTTTGGTGGACGATGGTTTGGGCCCTCGTTTCTGTTTCTTCGGCTGAGGGAGATGGAAGGAAGGGTAACTCGGACCAAGAAATTGACGATAGAATTCTGCTTGAAAGGAGTTCTGCAGGGAGGATTGCAGAGAATTTGGCAGCGAAGTGTAACCAGCCAAGGCACTCATATTGCTTAGATAGGATAACGATAATGCTGCAGCCGTTCGCTGAGAAAGCAATGAATCGTTTAACATGGGAACATAATTTTGAAAAGCTGTTGCTATATCGTGTGACAGCTTCGGAAGATTAGATGTGGAAGTCGAAGATGTTTGTTTGTGGTCTGGTTTGGGTTGAGCAGTATTGGATGTTGAATTCGCTTTTACAATCTCAGCAACTTTAGCAGTTTGTTTTCTTTGCTGATTTTGACTTTTATCCAAGCTAGCAAGTGTAGCTTGTTGTTTCAATGACTGGATTAGAGATTGACAGTACTTCATGCTTAAGTCAACTAAATTAGCATTTTCAGGGATAGGCGTCGTAGTAACTAATTTGTAGGCATCAACCAATAAATTGGTCAACTGTTTCGCGTTAGGTTGCTTCTGTGCTCTTTGGTAGGCTCTGTAAATGTCCAGCATTAAGCTTTTGAGCGCTTGCCGCTCCACGTCATTCGTTTTCAAGTCTGCTTGCTGGCTGAATTTCAAAAGTTGTCCCTTAAGTGACTGAACACAAAGAGAATAGGCTTGCTGTGCTAACTCCTCCCTATCGGAATCACGTAAATATTTCTTATCCAGTTCCGGTATTCTCTGCAGGTGTAAACTTAAGTCGAGCAATGTTTTATGGTCATCAATTTCTTTTAAAATTTCCATGGTGAGTAATACCGAACGATTCATGTGAAAGGCGAAACTTCCAGCTCTATCCACTTCACTTGATGGTATCTTCCAAATATTGTTGAAAAAATTTGAATGCTTCCTTTCGCTGAAGAGGCCGCCTAATTTTTGTCCCGTCCTTAACATAAAATTGGATAACATGAGATCTCTGCATCTCTCTATATCTTTTCCCTTCTTGTAATAAAAGTGATAATGTGCAAGTCTATAGATTGCTTTATAATGTGGGGGGAATCTGCTTGCACAATCCTCCAGCGCATCTAAACAAGCTGACACTATTTTCATGATTTCTGTGTCACTTAATGGTTTGGAATCATTTGACGATTTACTACAAGTGTCACTATCTCTACTAGATTCACTACTGGTATCTGATGAAGTTTCACTGGAACTTGAATCTGATGACGAACTTGATGATGAACTACTAGAACTAACCCCTTTCTTAATGCTTGCTCTTTCTGACTTGCTTTCTGTCTTATCTGTATCCTTTTTCTCTGTATTCTGCTGATTACAAATATTATTTGTATCCTTATTTTTATTTGCTGCTGTTTCTTGATTATTTTTTTCTGGTACTGTTTCAATTGGAATGACATCAGAAGAAGACTCTGCATCTTTTGTTGCCTTATCCAGATTTGCACTTGATATTTCTTTGGTAACTAATCGTTCGGTATCATATGATGCAGATCGTCTTACTTTAGCAGCCGCAGCTTCAAGTTTAAGTTTTTTCGCTTCGTGTGTATTTTCTTCACCTGCATCACTAACAGAACGCTTTATAATGTTAGCTGCTTGTACAGGTTCTTCAATTTTTGCATCTCCTTCTTCAGAACTAATATCTTTAGTAAGTTTTTTCGTGAAAGGTCCTTGTTGCCATTCTTCAATGCAAGTTAAAAATACTTTGCCTACTGAGGCTGGTATCGGCTTGTTTTCGTGCTGCTCAATATATTTTAGAATTGATGCATGAATTCTATAATGAAGCTCTAATACTTCTATACATAAATGTGTTGGTGAATTGTAATTTATTTTTAGAGGATATGTAGCATCTGTTTCTTGTAAGCTTTTAACTCCTTGCATATAAAAATTCAAATAGACTGATGGAGGTTTATTTCTCTTTTCAGCAACTTTACCTAACATGTAGTAAAGAAGCCAAGAGTCTTCATTTGCCTTTTCTGTTTCATTACTACTATCAAGGTCGCCCAGGACTGCTGTGAAACATTTTTGAGTTGTGTCAAGCATATCTTCCTTTTGTTTTTCCAATGACTCAAAATCTTCCATGCTCAATGATTCACTAGCTTGTTTTAATAATCTTGAACAAAATGAATGAACAGTGTACACAAAAGTACCATATTCTATCCACATATTACAATGAGTGGGATCTAAATCTAAAGATCTTTGAAAACATTTTATTGTTGATTTGGCTGGATTTAAGAATTCCCTTTCATTGTTAATATTTTTACAAGAATTCAAAGTTCTTTCTAAATTTACTGCTTTTGCAAGTGATATTTCTGCCCATGACTCTAGGCGATCATTATTTAAAATAACATCTAACATATTAAATTTAATTGCCATTTTTCCCTCTTCCTTTTTAAAATAGTAGTCACCAAGCAAAAAATAAATATCTTTCATTTTATATGGTAACAGAGGAGGAACAGAAGGCAGCTTTTCTTCAATTCCTTTAATATATTTCTCCATCTCAGGGAGATATTTATTAGGATCACATTCTGATGGTAAAAGTGCAAGGATACGATGAAATAATTGTTCTATATCTTGAGTTATGCCAGATATTTTGCCTTCTAAAGCTGGCAAAGTTAGTGGTCTAAATATCTCATATAATTGCTGCGCTCTTTTCCAGTCCAAAGAATGTGGTGTCACATTGTGATCCACAAGATATTTTAATTTAGTCCTTTTGCTAGGATACCCAAACAAACAATATACACATTGTTCCATATACTGACATACTTGCTCCAAAGCCTTGGAAAGAGAGGGTGATCTTAAACGTGGCACAACTGTATCCAAAATGAAGTACAACAGTTTTCCCTCTGAATTACAACACCAACCCCTACTTCCCAATTGTTCATGAGCAACAAACAATATCATTAACGGATTAGGAACTTCATCACAAGCAACTCTATCTTTATCTGAGACTATTCTTCCTCTTCCTTGATCTTCCTCTCTTTGAAGAATATAATGCATTACTAACCAAGGTGCAACTGTGCCAAATGGCATTTCACTTGCATTTGTTTCTACTTGGTGGCCAATTATCCTGATGAGATCTTCTAATCCTTGACTAAGTTCTTTTTGTGTTACTGCATCTAAGCAAGCCAAACCCTCCGTACTTAATATATGCTCCATACAAGAAAGAATCTTAACCACAGTTAGTGTCCACTTCTTGTAATCATTCGATCCAGATGTATACCGGAAATAATGCTTTAAAGCTTCATGCAAACAAGTCAATGACCATTTGAAACAGCAGTCAACTTTATCCAATGCCCAATAAGTATCTAAAATAAGTGACAGTTGAACAGCAAAGTCCAAAGACATTTCCTCTTCTTGTTGTTTAGCAATATTTTTACAATGTTCAAATGATTCTATAATTATGGATAAAACTTCTTCATAATTACCCTTCTCATAAAGATCCATAACCGTTGACAATTTTTTGTTCCTCTCCAAAAACTGAATGTACTCTAAAATCTCTGCTTCATTTAAAAGTGGTTTGAACGTAAAGTTTGTAACGTCTAAACTGTATTGATCATGGTGCTCCCCCATTGCTTCAAACTCATACAATAATTGGTAAAGATTGTCTAATGCAAACTCCTCACATTTGTTTAATATATGAATATGAACTTTAACCCACAAATGTCTCAGTATATATTCCAAACACTGTGTACCTGAGTATATATGAGGTTTCATTGTCAGCATAACACCTATTGTTTCAATAGTTCCTAATTCGTGAGCTGTCTTTTCATCTGGGCTGAGATTCAACTTAATATTAACTGCAAATTCCTCTGCCAATATATTTATAGCAGTATAGGTTAATAAATCATGATTATTATCACTAGTACACGATGGGACATCAATATGATTATTGTAACACTTATTTGCTGCAATATAAATATTTGCAAGAGGTTCAGGCCATTTCAAATTCCATTTTTCTGCTAAAATACAAAGGTAATCTTTCAACAGATCTATAATATCTCTTTTATTTTCTGCATATTTATTTATAAATGCCTTGACATCTTTGTTTTCACTTTCGGTACCAAAGTATTCATCTTTTTCCTGTAAATTATCTTTTTCTGCAACAGATTTTTGCAGTTCCTCTATATCTGTTGATTCTTTTGCTTGACTTTCTTGTAGCTGCATTTCTTCAGGAGCTAGTGCAATTGGCACCATTCTTCTTAAATTGTCATAAATGTTATCATCATCACGATCTTGTTTGTTTGTAGGCTTCTTTCTACCAGAACGCCGCTTATTACACCATTCCCATTGTTCCAGGAAGCTGAGAGCACTACCACGGCGACGAACTGGTGTTTTTTTCTGTGCTTTAGGTTCTGTTGTATTTTCTGTGGTCACTATTTCCACATCACTTTCTACCTTCTCTGTATCTGTAACTTGTTTGTCAGAAAGGTCATTATTTTCATTTTCAGATACATTTTCAGTATTTCTTTCATTATCTGTGTTGTTTTCTTCCATTTTATTTTCAACTTCAATCTCTTTAGGCTCTTCACACACTTCCATTTCTTCTTCCTCTTTCTCAAATAACAATTCAATAAAGCATGCATGACTAAAGCTGTTTTCGGTCATAAACTGATGCATGTACACAAGACAATCCCCAACTGAAACCCAAGTCAATTTTGTTATTGGCTTTTTTAATTTCAAATCTGGTAAGATGTATTTAAATTGTTCTGATTTCTGTTGTTCTAAGAATATTTGGTGAATTACTTCTGCTTCTTCCAAAAGTTTGTTTGCTTTTATTTCGTCTATAGGTTCATCATCCATTTCTTCGTATTTGTAACTTGGATTCAAGTACACCATATAATTTTTTACGAATGGATATGTTGTATAAATGTGTTTTCTATAAACTAAGCCACGAAGATAACCAGGATCAAGCTGTAGAGCATCATATATAGTAGAAATACATTGTTCTCTATATTCTAATCCTAATAATAACGTGATTATTTTATCAAGGCATGGCCAATGTCTAGGATTACGATCACACCCTCGTTGAAAAGCTTGCAAAGCCATTTCATAATGTTTAGCACGCATACACAGAAGTCCCAAGCGATGCCACAGAGTAACATCAGTATCATCCAATTCGGAGGCAGCAATGTACGACTCTATAGCAGCTTCCACATCCCCAATTTTGCTCAACATAGATGCCAGATTTTTGTAGCACAAATATTTCAAATTGAATAAAGGCCCGCCCACTTTTTCACCTGGGGTGGGCTTTTTGACATCATATAACAGTTCAGTATCAAGTAAATCTTTAAGGAGCTGTATCGCATCAGGAAGGTTTCCTTTTCTTTGCAATTCCAATGCTTTGGAGTATTGTTGGAGAGCTATTTGCTCTAGCGCTTCTCTAGTAACTTCTTCTTCAGAATCGCTATCTTCTTCAGACTCATCATTCAATGCTGTCAGCTTAATCATTTTGGGATACTTTCAAGAAAACCAACTATCAAACACAATACTATAATATACTACCGACTTATGTTAAATGGTCAAAACAAAACAACATTCGGCAGGCAACGACAACTTACACATAGAGTATAAACTGTCACTTGATCGTATTAAATAATATATAGTAAAAAATATAGTTAACAAATTATAGTTTCTTAAGGTTTTTTTTACATACATACAGTAATGAATACTATCCATAAATGCATTCAACTGAAAATATGTCAACAAAAATGCTTTAAAAGTTTGCGTTAAGTGATGACCCAATAGGTGTAGTAATACAGTGCTCGTTTTCTAAGCCAAGTGTTGTGGAATTATTAGCGTATCATAAAAATCGGCAATTATAGCATGTTAAATAACAGAAAAATTTTCTTTTGAGTCTGAGTGTCTTTATCATGCATTGCATTATGGTGGTATGATTGGTACTTGAAATTTATATCAATATGGGTTAATATGAAATCAACAAATAAACTTCTTAGCAAAAAAACGGGCACCTTACAGTCATTGGCTTTTCTCGGGAGAATATCAATATTTATAGTATGTCATTAGCTTAGATGACTAGAAATATCTTTTTTCAGATTATTTTTTAATACTTAAATTCTAGAATCGATGTTTTAGTCTATATAAACAGAATGCCGTGTGCAAATGGATATTTTTATGGGTATAGTGAAATTAAGGCTACGAGTACTTTTATGGTACTTTAATGAAAAAACATTTAAAATAATAAAAATTAATAACTAGTATGACCTCCCATTACAGAAACTACGGCACTTACGTCTTGACATGCTTTCCACCAGTCTTTGGTATCCCGTGGAATATGTTTCCATTCAGACGAGATTACACGTTTAAGCTCTTTGATGTTTTGTGATTGTTGAAGAGATCATACTCACCCTTTTAGGAGGTCCCAGGCGTGCTCAATGACATTAAGGTTGAGGCTCCACGCTGGCCAGTCCAAACGACGAATATCGACCTCTTGCATATAAACATCTACGTCGCCAGAACGATGGGCCCGAGCATTATCATTCGCTTAAATGACATCGTTACCAATTACAATACAACCCGCATTGACTAAATGCGGGTTGTGTTGGTTGATAAAAGATTTCTGTTTACCTTTACTGTGTACCTTTGTGTATTTAGTGAGCCATTTTCAATAATTACTATCTCGGTACGATAGCTGGCAGTTACGCCCGCCCAAAACATATCAGATCCTCCACCATAAAGGGTGATTTCTTTAAAATTCGCGTCAGCATAGCATTCCCCTGGTCTTCGTAACGTTCGCCTTATCGGAGAAGAGTACGTTACTCCAGTTACCTAGATAGGCAATTTTTAACGAACCTCAGTCGAAAAATCTGGTGAATCATTCTCTAAACGAAACCTGTCTCTTGAAATCGAGTCCAGATTCTTTGGACAGTTAACTCTATTTCAATAAGAAAAAGTCACATTAAATAGTAAATAAAGTTATTGGATCTGTAGAGAGACGTAAAAAGATTTGTACTCTTTATCTGTATGATTTTTTAATTTTATTTATATTTTATGCTACAAGTGTTGTAATTGTGTAGTTCAGTAGATTATCTGTCTTATCTTCGTAATAATTTTTAGTTTGTTTTCTTTGAGTTCTGTCACAGTAATGTCAAAATACAAATTCCACATTGAGGTTATGTGATGGAATATTTTATAAAAAAAAACTTCTGTAACAATAAATAAATAATAACAGTCAAGAAATGCTTGCGCAAAATAAGTTGTTAAAACGCTCCTGGCCTGTTTTATTGCAATGTGCAGAAGCACATCGAAAGCCTAGATGGCTACCAGTGGCAAAAAGCAAAATATATCGTATTCCTAAACGGCCTGTTATTTCAGAAGAGGAACGTCTAGAGCTCCAGCGAATTAATAATAACTATAAAACACAGATGCGAGCTGTAAGACGCTTTTACCATGAAGAAATGATAAAAGAAAAATCAACTCTTGAAAGTGCTAGCTCTGAGATGTCGCAGAAACTGGAAGCAGAAGAATGGGAGAGGTGTGTCCAATTGAATGAAAAGTGGAACGCCCACGTAGCCACTGAACGCGAAGAGCGAAGAAAAAAAGAAATCGCAGCTATGGAAGAATATGCACTTGCTAGGATGGAGGCAAAAGATAAAGAACTTGAAGCAAGAATAGCAAAAGTTTCTGAAGAAATAAGAATACAAAAGGTATAAGTTGGTTTAAGGTTATTTAATATATATTTCTAATTATCCATACATTAAAAAATGAGATAAATTTATTTTTGTTTAGTAATATGTGAGGGATACATTTTCTAACTCTTGTTAGTTATTATGCTCATTATATAACCAAAGCAATGGTTAGACATGTAATAGAATCTTGTCTAAGTACTGTATTGTACCTGTTGGCTCATAATAAATTATGGTCAACCCTTAACATAACATTCCTTCTTTTTTTCTCTTAATGAATGGTTTGAATTTTAATAAAGGTTTCCATCGATAAATAAAAAAAATCTTATGTACAAAATCATCATATCACTTGTCTGTAGTAGTTCGCTGCTGCAAGTCCCAAGTGAGTAGGATATGCTTGATAGTCAGACATCATGTCATGGGTCTGTTTTCTATTGCTTTTTAACAAGATGGTGTACCATATATTGATAAGATTAATAGTTGAAACAAGATGAGAATTTTTTAATGAATATATAAGCAAATGAGCAAGTATGTCAGCATATGTAACTAGTCACTGTTGCCCATTGACTTCTGCAACACCAAGTGCAATGCAGGTATATTACATATTTTTGAGAATGTTTTAAGCATGTTTTTGAACACTCTAATATTTTATTGGTTCAGAAATACTAATAGAAATGCTGAAGGTAGTCGATTCCACAGAGTAATGGGGTATGGATAAAAATTTCGGCAAAAAACTCACCATACTGGATTGCCACTCATCCAGATGTTAGGCATAAAACTGAGAGTTATGCAATAGCGAAGTTCATGCAACATAAATTATTCTAACAAAATTTTTGGAACACTTTCCAGGTTTCTTTACATTTTACTTCTTATTTTTAGGAACTCAGTACAACATTCATCACACCAGAAACCCTTGAGGCGGCGATTGACCATGCTCTAGCGAATCCCATGGATTACAACTTTGCCATAGATTTAGAAGGAAACCAATACCATGGTCGAGACACTCCTATACCCACTAAAGGGGAAAAGCAACAAAAGGCTGCAATAAGTGGATAACTATATATTTTTTTTAATAATTAAGTTATAAAAAAAATAGACACTTAGAAATAAAACATACAAGACATCTTTTTCAATGAATTATTATTTCAATAAAAAGTTGACAAACATTTAATTTATAACAATGGTAATTTTAATTCCTGCGTCCTTTCAATCTTTTGGAAATCATCACATTGAATTCATATGCAGCACCACACAATATTTGAATGACTTATACACAAGTACAAAGAGAATGCATTGTGTGAAACTTGGGAGAGATTGGGGAATTTCAAGGAAATTTCACATAGTTAAAATAAATCACAGACAGTCATCAGAACTGCCGACAGAAGTGAAAACTTAAAACTATTTTAAAATTTCAAACGAATTGTAATATTATATAAGTAATTAAAAATTGAAGTCTTAATAAGATATAAGAATAAATAAACTAATAATAATATTAATTAATAATATTTTTAGTTAATAAATAATTTTAATAATATATACTTTAAGCATTCACATGTTGCTGACTCCATAGATTTTTTTCCCTACCCAGAGTCGAGTAATGTGGCTATAGAAGTTTTCACTTAAAAAAAAAAGGTATTGTGTTTAAAACACAAATACTATTAAAAATAACATCTATAGATTTATTTCATTTAATTTTATCTGATATCTGCAGTACCTACTTATTTAAAGTTGAAAGCAAATCTCTATCTGGCATAGCATTTATGTAAGATTATTATTAATGTTATGTTAATGGCCAAGTTTCTGGGCTAGCAGCGTCTGATGCTTGCTGACACGAAGAAGAAGAATATTATTACAAAGACAAAGAGGCATACAAATAAGTGGGTTACTTTTAATGTATGTAAGAACACCAACCATAGATATTTGTAATACTAAGGGCACTCTTGTCCCTGCTTTTGGGAAACATAATGGGGAAAATAAAGGAAAAGGAAAGTCTCAAAGGAACTCAGTTGGGTTTCCGAAAGAAAAGTGCAGTATATCGATGTATAATTCATGCCGAGACATCATCACCAGTTGTGAGTCTCTCACACAAAATACCACAAAGTGTTTTACACAATAAGTTTATTTTCCACATAATTGTTTTGTTATATTAATATTTTATAAAATCGCTGAAACATCTTATTTCATGTATCTTTTCCATGTAAAATGGTGTACACTGGGAGCATATGTCCAAGGCCTCTACAAGAAATTAAACCAATAACACAACTGATAATTGATCTATGTACACATTATCTCTAGAGCAGCTATACTCAACCCGCGACCCGCCGGGCTTTTGTGGTTATGCGCCCATAAAAAAGTAGGTCCTACATAATTTGCCGTAATACACGTTAATTTATTCATTTATTATTTATTTAACAGCAGACGTCTGATTGAAACTGGATGCGTGTAGCCGAAGATCGGGCTAGGTGGCGCTCCATGGGGGAGGCCTATGTCCAGCAGTGGACTGTCGCAGGCTGCTGATGATGATGAGACGTCTAATCACAGCAACACTTCATTTTAGTATTTTCGTAAATAGGATCAGTTCTAGTGATTATATAAGCGTTGTTTTGCATCGGGCGTTTTTATGTCCGTATTGAGAGTGTGAGACCGCAGGAATACCCCTTTCTTTGGCTTCCATGCTTCCATGTACGTATCGCTTTCTTTGCTGGTCGTGACTTGTTTTGAACTTATTTACATAACACAACTGTGTTAAAACCTAAGAAGTCATTTCCTAATTTTATTTATTATTTTTTTACGGCCCGTGACTAACACGTGTTTGTGGCTCTATGTAAAAAAAAATACCACTGCTCTATAGGGTCATATCACATAGCAACGTCTCCCAGTGCGGTACAATGTTGAGTTTGTGTTGTAGAGATCCGAGGGATACTAGGTTGGCGGAGCGTGATGCCTCATCCGTCCCCACTGACACCACTTCCTGGTGGAATGCCGCTTTGGTACCAGGAAGTACCTGTCAAATTATGAAAGTGTTTAGATTTGTATCAAAGCAGACATAAAGAATTGAAAAAATTATCAAATCAACATAGATCTCAGTCAGTCTTACGATGGACTCTTCCTATAATCCAGTCATTACGTCGGAAAAAAAGGGTAATAAATGCATGTGAACCGAGAAGGCCAAATGTTGGATATTACGTGGGAGGGGTCGAGAAAAGCTTAACTTAAAATCGTCGACCAAGATTTCCTATGTGCATTTTTCCATCTTGAAAAAGGGGACGACCGATTGGCTCAGAGGCAGCCCTCCGACCTCCAGAAATAATGGCAGGCAGGCAGTGGGATATATATGGGCTGTTAAAAAAAATATCAAGAAAGGCATTGTGGTCTCTTCCATTCAAGTTTGTCGATAGCCAATCCTCACTAGTATGGTCCAAATGTCAGTTTAAGTACATCCCTGTTAGTTACTATCTTTTAATAAAGTAACATAGTTTACCTCAAATATGGTGTCTCCCAGTGCGAGCGTGACGCGGCCCGACCTCCGCACTTGCAGTTTGCCGATGCGACCCTCTTCTAAATCCGACAGTTTACATTTGTTGTCCACCTGAACAAAAAAAGTTAACCATTCATATACCAACATCCATTTTTTCAATTCCTACTATTTGTGTATACTAATAGTATACTATTTGTGTATACTAATTGTATACTATTAGTGTATAAATATATATGTATATAGGGAGAGTGTATACTCTCCCTATATACATATATATTTATACTAGCTTTTGCCCGAGGCTTCGCATCGCGTGGGATTTGGTCAGCCACATTAAGTTTCGTCCAGATCATTTAAATAAATATATATATATATTTTTACTTAATAGTAAAATTATATTACGACCAAAATTACATAAAATCATTACAAATTGTAGCCTATGTGTTATTCCGATGTATAACCTATATTACTGTAAAGTTTCATCCAAATCCGTCCAGTAATTTTTCCTGGAAAAAGAGTAACAAACATACATCCGTACTCATAAACTTTCGCATTTATAATATTAAGTAAGATAGTAGGATATTTTATTCAAATTGTTGTTCAATTGGTAATAAAATACTGACGTGACATTGGTGAAATCATCCGTGCTATTTTGACACTATTGAAAGCCATCAATTCAAATGAATGGATTAAATAAAATAAAATAGAGAGAGTATGTATACATATGCCACAATTATGCAATAATTAAATTACTTACGGGCTCTTCTGGCGTGGAGGATGTTTCACCAACGGTCTGCTTTCTCGGTGCCTCGTCATCTTGGGCGCCGCGCCCTCCCCGACCAGGCAGGGAGTCGGGTAACTAAGCAAAGATGCAAAGACTGTTAACACACTCCCATCGAGCTATTTTTACTCAAACTCGCCAATAAATCGGAGTATTTTTATGGAATCAAAAAATGCCCATGCTCAGCACGGAGAAATATATATGGGTTGTGAATGATTGGAATGTGTTAAGAATATAACGGCATTAAAGATTATAGAAAAAATACAATAGTCACACATATGGTAAGCAGCCAAAGATACTGCCGAGGTATTGTCTGTATCAGAGAAATATGTATTGTAGCAGAAATGGAGGTGTGGAGGAGAAGAGATAAGGAGAGAGAGAGTCAGTCGGGTCTTCAGTTCTATCATGCACCAAATGCGCAGTAACAAAACTATTCAAAATTGGGTTTTCTGTGATTGTGCCAATTTGTGCGTCTGTGAGTTTGTCTAGGCTTTACTCAGGAACAGCTGAAAAAATAAATTTAAAGGTCTTGCCATTAAGGAGAAAATTTTATTTCCCGCATTCAGGCCTCATTTGGCATTATATAATTAAAAATTGTAAGAAAAACAATTCGCTGACATAACATCAAGATTGAAAAAAAATAGTTCACCTGTAACAAGATGAGTGTTGGTTTATCTATCTTTAGTAGATTCACGACATTGGTGTCCTCGAAGTCTCCAGTAACTGGCTTTTCATCTACCTCTGCCACTGTTAAAGAAAATTTTAATGAAATCCGGCAGAGATATAAGTAAAAATAAAAAAGCTTCTTTTGAATTAAACACAACAAATAGAAAGGTTTTATAATTTAGAGTCAACAAAGCCAGTCTTGTCCTACAACTAGATAGAGAACTAGTTACAAGATAAAATATTTTTTCTTTTTATTTATTTGTGGTGTATGCTGTACTGGTGTAAATTATATATTTCTTTATATGGACAGTCAAAAGTTTTATTTAGCTAAGATCCGCGACAAGCAAAACAGTAACAGAAAATTAATAATGTGTGGTCTTCTGTATTCTTAATATTCTTACAAATAAAACAAACATGCATATGGTTAGAGTGCCTTTAAAATGAAAATTAATCCTATTGTAAAACAAATAAAGCTTACTTGGAGTGTCTCCATCGTCAGTCGGTTCGTTTTTAATAACCAACTCTTGCTTTATCTTCACGTTTGGTTTGGGCTGACTGTACAACCAACCTATGAATAAAGAATATATATTCGTCATTAATAATGCCTTATTATGGTTCACAGTTTGAAATAAACCTGTACTAGGGTAGAGTCACGCTGCAGACGAATACTTTGTCAAGAAGGGCATATTTGTCTATAGCATCATGAATGAGCCGGCTCGCCCGGGGAAGTACCACGCTTCGTACGGTGTGCGACCGACATCCTCCCCCTCCTATTCCCATAATGACACTTTCCTTAAAGATCGGCAACGCTTGCGCACTGCCCATGGCGCTGCGGAAATCTATGGATTGCTTTCCATCACGTGAAACACCTGCTTGTTTACTTTCCTATCCCATAAAAAAAATTAACTGGGTGAAATTTGCCCAATGGTACTGTACTGAACTTACTAAAAACTGGGCAATTGGCAAGTTTAGATTCCATAGCAGGACCTGCAGTGATATAGTTTACTTTGACTTTAGGATGGCTATATAATAGTGGTAGAACCATCCATGAATATCCATATCTGTACAGTGAGTCGAGATATGTCTGAAATTGAGGCCCAACTCTTTTAGCCTTCCTTCTTCCCTTCTTCCTCATTATTTACAGAAGGAACAACAAGAACATTACAGAAGGAAATGTAATACCCTTAGTATTGTAGATGCAAGAAATTAGAGCAACCTATGGAAGGTAGTGCTGATTTCTTACCATCAGGCTACTCACTTGCTCCTCCACCTATCTCTTCCATAAAATAAAAATAAATATTTTCACAAATCAAAATTTCATAAAATTTTATATCACCATAAAAAATCGCTCAACCCACAAAAAAGCTTAATTGACAAAAGGCTTACATCCGTCATCCATAGGCAGTTTAACTGGTGCATCTATTTCAAAGACATGCTTGAAGTCTTCAGTTTCCTCTTCCCCATTGCCGCTGTCTCCGAGAACAGATTTAATCTTCTGATCCTCTAACTCTTTGTCAATCTGAAATAATAGTTTATAAAGAACTACTCTACCTTGTAATCTACAAACATATTTATTATATATTACACACACATATTTGCAAATAATTTTATGTTAGAAGTACACTGCAAACTATTTTCTTTCAATTTTTTTAAAATATGTATCTAAATCTTTTGACCTGCTTTTTCAGGGAAGTACAGATATACACTCTTTAGAAGTGCTTTTTTTAGAAGGTTCTTTAGATAAGAATTTTGTCTTCTGATAGAATAATCAAAAATGTAAAATAAATAAGAAAATTCATTGAACATTGAATGAAAGTAAATAAAATCTATGACGACTCATTGGCTCAGTGGTGAGGCCCTCCACCCGCGGCGTCAATGGTCGCGGGTTCGATCCCCGCATCGGACGTGCTTCAGTGCAGAGGAATAGCCAACTACCGGGCCAGATACCTGGGTGCACCTGGGTCCCTTGAAGATGCTGTAAGTAGACCGAAGAGGCTGCTGCAGTTCTCTGAGGAGCTGGGGTGGATAGAATAGGAGCTATCCATTCTGAAGACACGCAAAATAGGCGCATGTTGACGTCGAGTTGCAGAAATCAGCGGGTCACTCAGCATGATAATGAACTCATTTTACTTCAAAACATTATCTATTAATATTATAAGTATTTTAAGTGTAATTAAATATGTATACCTTTATAACATCTTTAACCCTGATGGTGGGCTTCTGCAGGGAAGCTGTAGAGTCCGCATTACTGCTACCATAGGAATAACTTCTACTATGATGTCGTTCTACACTTCCCAAACCTAAATGATACAATAGTATAATAAACATAATATTATAGCCATAAAAAGTGGAAACTCCTTGCATGAATGGGTTGGCTACACCAGGGAAGTGTCAGACCTTTGCAGAATATCAGCATTAAGTGATAGCATTTGTTCTACCCACCTTAAGGTAGGCAGGTATGCAGTACTCTTGGTGTTACTATGCTATATCTATATATGGGCATAAGAGCCTTTTTTTCATGAGATAAAAAGACAAGCAACCCTATCACCTGATGGACAGCAAACAATGCCACCCATAGACATCCTCAACACCATGGGCATTGCAAAAATGTTGCTGGCTTTTAAGTAATATGTATGCTTGTTTTTTAATGGTTCAGAAATAACACTGAAGGTAGCTGGTTTCACAGAGTGGCAATGCATGGATAAAAAAGGGTTATGATTGCTTACATAAATAATATTGTCAAAGAAAATATATATACAATAAAACACAGACAAAGTATACATACAACGTAACACAGACAAAGTATATAAGAGTCCACCATTTGTTTTAAAATAGAAACTATTATGACAAAATTTAAATTTTACAATTGTTGAACTCATTTTTTATTTTATGTATTTTTATTTATACTCTTTTTTTATTTTTATATGTATATTCTTTGTTTACTGTTTCTGTACTGTTTTGTGGATTGTCAGATAAAGTTTATAAATTTTTCATACCTTCTGCAAAAACACCACTTGATTTGATAATGTTTGGTCCATTTTTAAAATTCTTGTTTCTTTCATTTTTCCTATCCCTCCTGACCTTATCATTATTTTTTTGATCTCTTGCATTAACTGTTGAAGGTCTGGAAATATAATTTATACATTGTTGAAAACCACTAGAGAATGAATGTCACCATTGGAGTTTTTCCAGTTAATAAACTAGCATTTATTGAAGTAGATGGGTGCTCCATTACAGTGGAGACAGCATCTTACACTTTCAATACAGTGTGGGATGCTCCCCAGCTAGATGGAGTGACAATCAACACAGGACAGCTGGCAGAAATTACAGTATAATAGAATGTCTGGCAAAATATGTGTATATAGCCAATGATTGGGCTAGATAGTCCATTTTGTGGCAAACATATGTCCAGCAATAGACTACCACAGGCTGGGGATGATGATAATAATTTTAAAAATTTATGGTTAGCATTTGCTTATATACAATAATGCAAAAAATTCGTGTACACCCCTGGTGTGCACAGCCCCTGGGGGTATTTACCGACAGCTTTAATTGTTAGTACCTGAACCATTGTCAAATAGTATACACTATGCTGATAAATCAAGCTTGTCTTAGGTAAGGTAGGATTAAGAATATTAACAATAGATTAGTATGTGTGTTTACTAATAAAATATGACCTGTGAAGGTTTAAATGTTTTTTATTTTAATTATTTATAAATAGTTAAAGTAATTAATTAATACATTCTTTATATTGACATATAAACAGACCAATATAATATTTTTGCTTCTATGTTGAGTTTTAGGTTTAAGGCAAATTTAAGGTTTAATCAAAAAAGGTCATCAAAAGTAGTGAAGTGCAGGACCATTGGGACTCTGTGGTTTTTAACTTCCCTCTTATGGGAATAAGAGGGAAGTTAAAAACCACAGAGTCCTTAAAGATACAGGGATGTATCTTCAGTAAGAGAACATTAGCAAGAAAAGCATAAATACATACCCTTTGCTTTTATTTCTGGTAACGTTTAAATTTGGAACAAAAACTTTTTTATTAGGCTTAACGCCACCCAACGAAAGATCACGAGGAGCCTTGAATGAAGCAAGTCTCTGCAAAGGGTCTGCTCCAAAACCGTTTGTATTTGATGACTTTTCATCTGAATTAGACATTTTACCACATTTAAATTATTGTTTCAAAAGAATTATGTCCATATGACTTCAATACTAAAGTTTGTTAAGTCAAAACAATAATTATTATTTCCTTTTTCTAAATCCTAAACAATACACATATTTAAATATTTAATAAATTAAAATATAGACATACTTTAATTCTCCAGACTTAAAACAATAAAAAGGTATACATTCAAACCACTAATCAGCTGTTGATTTTTTAAAATGGCATGTTTCTGTATTTTATTTCATAAACTAAATATAGATTACAGATACTGACATTCTGTACCAAAGAGTATGTAATAAGAAAATTAACCTATTTTATTATTGAATTCTGAATAATCTTAATTATGTTTATAACTATGATTTTCTTTGCTTTTCCTTGGTGGTTGAATTAATTTGACAGGATTACTACTCGTTGTGTCCAATAATCTTTCCTATATAAATTTATAAAACATTCTAACTAATCTTTGCTGACATCATTATTAGTTCAAAGCGCAATTAAGAAAAATATGTTACTAAGGAGATAAACAAACAAACAATAATTTTAAGGACATACTTAAACAAAATTACGAATTAAAATACGAAGTTTTATTTTTTCAATTTTCGTTAAAATCCATAGACAAAATATAGAAATTTATTCAAAAATTTAAATCAACTGTCGTTTTATTGTCTTTGCAGTTCTCTAGATTGGGGAACGTGAAAGTTGAGTCTGAGTTTTAAAATACCGTTTTATTTGTAACTACTTGTGACACATTTGTTAACTATACAAACACTAAATATGGCTGAGTCAATTCTTAATATATTTGGTAACATCCAGAGGCAAAGTGTGAAAAATGTATCGCGGCAGCCTTTAAGTAATATCGGTAAGTAGGTATACAAATAATTTTCGTAGGTGTATGTAATTGCGTGTTCAACAAATTACTCTTTATGATATTTGTCGCAGAAAATATAGGAAAAACGGTATCTTCTGGCCCCATTAAACTGAACGAACCAGTGAAAAAAATTGGAGATAATAAGAAGTCTTTTTTGTCAAATACTGGTAAAGCACTCCACAGTACACCTGCGCGGCAAGTATTCACTCCAACAGCTGTCAACATAGGTGCTTTAATTTATACCGACACTACTAATGAAACTGATAATAGATGTCCTTTTGAAGACTTGGAGTTTACTAAACCATTAAATAAGTATGGTAAGTATATTTATTATATCCTTTCCACTAATCAAAATATGTTATTACATAGCAAATTTTACACTGGGAAAATGAAGAAAATGAAGAATAATTATTGAAAATAATTAAACTCTTACAATTCATATAACAGCTTAACAACTAATTTACTAATTGTGAACCACTTCTTTTTATGAAATGCTCATGTTACGAGGTAATCTGCTATAATACAATCTATCTGTATGTATGTCAAAGATAATGCATGGATAAATAAAGAATCATAACTTAGATAACATAATACACTTTATATCTATATCTTATAGCTCATATTTCTTTTAATATTTCCTTCATCTACTCTTTATTCATTGATCGAAAATTATATTAACAAATTATAATGGAGTTTTTTTATCAATTATTTTTTATATATTTAGTTTTTTTTATAATTATTATGTTGTCAATTGTAAATAAGTTGATTAGTAAAAAGTGACGGGTAGTTGGCATGGCAGACCGTGGATTGGCGGAGAGGAAGGGAAAGGGTAGAGAAGAAAGGAAAGGACAGGAAAGGAAATGCTATTGGGGGAGGTTACCAGACTCGGAATAAATATTTATAAATCCATATATATATATTTATTCCGATGCGGGAATCGAACCCGCGACCATTGACTCCGTGGGCGGAGGGCCGCGCCACTGAGCCAATCGGTCTAGCTTCCCTATCCAAGGGTTACACATTCAATTCCCTTATGTGTTTAAACATTTATGCAAGCTGTAATTATTCTGAGTCAGGATGATTGTCCATGTTGTGTGCCAGCTATGTACCTAGAACATTGATGGACTGTGACATTAAACTTCTTGTTGTTTTTTATTATTATATAATTATGAACTAATACCTATAAAATGTTAAGCTATTATTTCGAATTCTTATATCTAATAACAATATTGTACATTTTGCAGATAACTATCACAGGGACTTACTTGATTTTCTGCCTCTGCCAGAGCCAAAAGCCCTAGAAGATAATAGCCCACCCCCAACTCCCCCTCCAAAACTAACACAATATTCTTTAGAATTGGATTGCTCTTATGAAGATGAATTCTTCACAGGTATGTATTTTGCAGCTATATAGTCACATATCATCACTGTAATTATCAGAATTTATAAGTCCATATGAATAAAACTTACAGAAACAAAAAACTTATTTCTTTTCATAGTTAGCAATTTTGTACTAACTGTTCTTAAACGAGGTATTTTCTGAGATATATATGAAGTCTTTCATCAGATATGCTATAAGATTATCTGTTACATAATGTTCTTTGGAGTGTTTTTTCTCTAAAGCCCATATATGTATGTCACACTGCTGATATGTTTGTGCAAATGTCTCTCCGTTTCAGGAGGAATAGACTTTAACCCACCACGCTTGTCCAATGCAAATTAGCAGGGTAACCAGACTCTGAATAAACATCTGTAGGCCATACATATATTTATTCAAAGTGGGGATCAAACCCACAACCATTAACACTCGTGGGGGGGGGGCTCTCATGCATGCCACTCAATGCCATCCATTGAAATTAACAAAACCATATCGATTGCAGAAGTATTTGCTGGCCTTTACAAAGTATGAAGGCATGTTTTGTGCAGGTTTTAATATTATACTGCTTTATAACAACATATAAAGGTAATTGATTCTACAGAATGGTGATGCATGGAAAGGAGTCACAGAATAAAATGTATTATATTAGATTGCTAATCATGTACTGTATGGGAAATACTTTTCATTTTGAACATCCAAAACATAAGACATCCCTTCCCAATGCCAAAGAGTATAGCAAGCATTGTAAACTACCCAACATTGAAAAGCTTCAAGTGAAGAATAAGAGGCTGATGTTGGGGTATTCCAGACCAGAGAAGGGAATAGTATTCTTTTAGATGTGCAATTAAGTTCTTGCTGTTTTTTTATATAAATATCACGATGCGATGAAGGAAACCCTTCCTTTTTGCAGCTGAAGCAGTCACCGTCTTTAAAGCGACGGAACCAATCGAGCCATGTTATTTTTACTTAAGAGCAGCATTTCCAGAAACTTTTTTTAACTCCGTTTTCTTTGAATGAAATAAGAAAAGGACAATCAAAAGTTTTACTTAGCTAAGATCCGCGATAAGCAAAACAATAACAGAAAATCAATAATGTGTGTTTTTCTGTTGGGTTAAGTGGATTTATTTGAAACTTAAACCAAAAACTTACCAAAAATCGGCCATCAATTCTCCACCCACCAACCACTATACACAACACCAAACACACATTACCACTTTCCCATCTTGTAAACGACACGTGTTTCGCCCCATCTTTAGGTATAGTAGACGAAAAGCTAGAATTTTTGACTGTCCGCATAGTTTCATCCCTACTATATAAACAAGTGGTGATTTATTACCCAAAACTCACCATCCATCTTGTAAATGGACGTTTACACGTCTTTGTGATTTCATAGTTCTTGGCGATACATCAATTTTTTTAGTAATGATTTTAGATGAATAAAATAGATCCCATAAAGAATAAGAAAAAAAATTATCTTATACAAATTCACTTTTTTTTTCAGATGATTTTTCATGCAGTAGCATTAATGGGGATGACGATTTGGATCTACCAGCAATTTATTAATACGGGAAATTCAGTTTCTCACATGGATTCTTTTTTATTAATTTAATTTAAACAATGTTGCTATTTTTTCCGCCTTATAAGTATGTAAAAGTATTACTAGATTAGATATTGTATAAAACTCTCTTGGGACATGGTGTCAGTTTTATTATTAATAATAATAAATATGATACCTGACAGAAATTTTCAATACAAAATTTATAATTAAATGCATCTTTATAATTAAGCATCTTTACCTCTCTCACCTTGCTAGTGAAAGGTTTCTCATCTGTCAAAATGAAATACATTTCACTGTTTAGCTTTTAAAGCCCAACATGCATACAAAATAACATTATTATTAATAAATTAACTTTCATTATGAATACAATAGCTGTTCTGCATTAGTAAAAAATGTGAATAAACCTGTGTACAAAAAATATTTGTGATATCAAACAAAAATACACACTGAAACAGTAAGGTAGTGCTTGCTACACTAAGATTTGACAATTAACTGATTTAAACTAGAATTGTAAGCTTTTAGTACCTAAATAAAAATGTTATGATTTAATAATATAGTCTTTTTGTTATACATATCTCGCATAGTAAAATTATAAATTGTTAAGAGGTATAACTATGTGTCCTTATAATTACCCGTGTTTGCAAGTCTAGAATAATATGCTGTCATTCAGATTAAAATAGTATTTGTCGGTTTCTATGCAATATTATTACTAAATAGAATGCAAGCAAATTGCGTTTCGTATATTTTTAAATTAGATGTTTACTACTTATTTATTTTGCAATAAAAAGAACAATTAAAGTGCTCTTATTGTAGGAATATAGATTTTATTATTAAGTAACATTATCAAAAAATATTGCATAAACTTTTAACTCTTTATTCATCATTTTTAGTGTTATGAAATGTGTAATTAAATGGCATGGAGCCAAAGTGAGATAAGGTTCGCTTTGGTGGTGCGTGGGTGAGGGATACAAAATTCCGGCCGATATTAAGTTCACATTACAGTTGAGTAGCTATAAATTACACGGCACACCCGTGCTGATTGGCATACAATGCGCTGATATATATGTAGTGTATAGGAATCGTATATTCCATGTTCACTTAATTGTAACATTTCTTCTTCTTTGAGTGCCTCTCAATAGCGATATAAATATAGATCTTTTTTACCAGCCCTTTTTTTAACAATAGGTCAAAACAAAAAAAGAAATGACAATATTTCTGGTATTATTGGCATGGCAAGTATTTTATATAATGTTAATATATTTTAAGTTCTATTTGTTGATACAGATACACTCTGATATAGTTCAATCCTTTTGGACTTTTTACTTCATGTATCAGTTAGCCATTAACAATTATTTCTCACTAATATTCAATAACATTGTATAAATCATATGAACTTTATGGTAAAAAATGGCCACTCCCAAAATTGCTTTCTTAATTATTTAATACAAAAATGTATGTTAACATAACAACAATAAGCTTTATTACAGTTTATTTACAAATTATATTTACATTTAACTGTATTTCTCATAAAATTATAGAATTACTAAGTCTAAATAAAGATTGTCACAGTATTGACAAAGATTGTCTAGTATCCAGTGACTGAAATGGATATTTTTGTCTCATATTACAAATTTCTTAATGAATATATGGCCATTATGTTAGATATTTTTTGCCCAGAAATTGCACTTTTTTTTCAAAGGCTTGTGAAGTTATTGATGTGTCCTCTTTATAGAATGGATTTAACATAAGTTTTATATATGCCTCATACACATCAGTGAAAAAGTTTTTAATCCCATCTTCATTTCTTGCATCATGGACCATGACAAAACGCATCTACAAATAGAAACAATTTTATTAAGAAAAATGATAGTCAAGCTTGCATTCACTAGACAAGACAAAATCTATGTTACTACTCCAAACATTAATTGTGATATATTTTGATGAGGCTCAAGATGAGCCTTGAGACAAATAATATAACCTTAAATATCCACTGCTAGACATTAACATCAAAACTGAGGGCTGCTGTCATAATACATGCTTGACCAACAAATTAAGAATCTGACAGAGTGACATTTAGTTAACATATCATTATTGTTGCTCCATCATTTGCATCAGAAGTATTTTTAAAAGAAAGGTTTCCCATGTACCGCAAATAGGTATCATCAATAATTTTGATATTAGCGACATTTCTGTATTATCCTCCATTCATAAATTAGTGATTTTAGATTCACCTATTGGAAAGCAATCAACACCTTCCATAAACATCTGCAAAGCTATAGTCATTGCAGAATTGTTGCCAACCTTTGAGAAATGTATTAGCTTATTTTTTAAAAGTTCCAATATTGTATCAATTTAGAAACACTGTTGGAGGTCTTCTCCATCTGATGATTATTAGATGCAAACTCTATGTGTGAAGACTTTTATTTGTATTCCACAATACATTTAATTTTATATAAAATAATAGTACCTGACTCGCAGTCACAAAGGCAGACACAAACCACTGATTAAACTTATCAACAGTCTTGAGGTATGTATTAGTAACCTTCCACATGTGTTCATCAACAAGATCCAATGCTGCATGAGCTATAAATTGGTTCAGATGCCTATTATCCTCTTTCTGTAAAGATACAAGAAGTAGAATTAAATTATGCATTTAAAAGGTATTTTTGAAAAAAATGTTTCCGGATAAACTTTGCGAATAGACTGAAATGGAAAACAACGGCGGTAAAGTACGTAAATCAGATATATATAAAAATCTAACTCCAACTAAAAGTATAGTATCACTCTGCTTTTGAAAATGCCATATTCATGCATACACAAATCAAAATCAAGTTAAAAATTACCTTAACTTCCTTTGTAACTGGAATAAAATCCATTTCAAAGATGGGATTATCTGAATGCCCTACAACTACAAAATAATATGTCCCTGCCATTGAGTATTCTTAAAACAAAAAACGGACTAATATTTATATTATGGAATTTTTATTAACATATATTCTTTTAAAGTAATATTACGTTGATAATAATTATTTACATTAAAATATCAAAACAGATAAACTAAAATATAAACACAACTGACAATGACATTTGACAAACTGATCAGAATTCATCGGAGATTAATGAAATAAAATAAAATTAACAATATTTCTTTTCTTCTTAATTTTTTACATTATAAGGATGGTAGTTAAAAGGATAAAGATTCGTCTGATAAAATTCATGTCCTAATAATGTAAACTAGACTATAATTTTATCCAGGAAATTCTGTCTCACATATATGTAATAGATATTCATATGTTTTTTTTACCACCATTTGAATATTTATAATCCTTTTCTGTTTGCTATTCATATATTGACATGAAACTGGCAGTTGCATTTGGAACGATTAACCGAATTAAAAAAAATATATATATGGGCATTTATACTTTTCCCGCTCACAGGTTCTACTTATTGATATTGAATTTTTTATCAATTTAATATAACACGACATTTCCTTATCATTTTTATATTTCTGAAAATGAGTTGTAAGAGAAAAATATTTATTTTCTTATATTTTTTTAGTATGCATAATTATACTTTTAAAAATAGATTTTTATTTAGTTTCATTAGTAACACCAATTGACAAATTAATGATATGGCATGTTAATGGTTGGAAAAAGTACGGTTCTATGATTATTAATTCGACGTTACATGTGCACTGCGACCAACTACTTATAGTTTCGGAATCAAAAATTCTCGAATCGTTGAATTTAAGTAACAAAATAAAAGGAATTTACAAAGACGATGTTCTAATTTTGTTTATTACTAAAGCGCAAGAGGTATGTATTGATTTTTGTTAATTAATATAGATCCATTATAATTATTAGCCTTTTCTTTTATTTAGGTACGTAAAATAAAATTTCAAATAACAGCTAACCCACTGCATTGTCTCGAAGTGCTGAGTAAACACTTTCCAGTAGTATGTTACAATTCCAAACCGTGTAAAAATTATGTAACACCCCAGTACCGAAATATTGAAGATGTAATTAACAACACTTTAAATGGAGAACGTGATCGTAGTAAGTAATACTCTACCATTTTCATTGTTTTGTAAAGGAAATAATCATTACCATAATAATAAAATTACAATTTTGTGTAAATTTGATTTCACATAAATTTACGCGAGCTTTGACACCGTAAGCCAATTATTAAAAAGAAATACTTCAATTTAAGTATCCTCATCAAAAATCTCATCCCAAAAATGAGTCTGTGTGCCATTTAACAGGTGAACTACATAATGAACATAAGCTAGCATAGAACAGGAATTTAGGTTTTGCCAGTTGCCCGGCGCTCTTTACACCGTCTAGCTGGAAGACGCCCTACACTGCGTGTAGACATGGTTTTGACTCTAGCATTCGTCTACTGCAACGATTGCCAATTCTTTGAGATATATTTTTTTAAACAAGACTAGAAACTTTTAAGCATATTAATAGAATTATTTTTAAGCATTTCTACTACGCTTATTTCTTGTGCTAGGACATAGTGCACATTCACGACGATGATTCATATACTCACAACGTCAGATCGTAAGCCCGATCCTTACCTTTTAAGCTATTGGTACTTGTTGGTGATTGATGATTTACAATTCAGTTTTCTAACTCGAAAGCTACGTTTTTGAATTTCGTTCTCATATTGCTATGACTACATTTTATATTTAATTATTTATTTACAGTCTCTGGAAGTTCTGCATCTCGCTTGCCATCGATATACAAAAATTTTATAAAACTATGCTTACTTGATCCGACATTTCCTATAACAATTCAAGAAACACAAAATATTCTTGAAAATATCAGTAAAACGCACTGACTAATGTTAATAACTGCCATAATGATCTTTACCTGGAAACAGAATTTATTAAATGTAGTATTAAAAAATATTGTTAATAAAAATTTTACATTTTATTTCTCTCAATATTGCCTATCAATAAACTTTATTAATTTTTTAAAGGAGTTTTCACTATAACACCTGAAGAAACATAAGTATAAGAAGGACCATACATCTCAAGTTATTTTAACAAAGAATCTATGAATTACGTCACATTAATTTTATAATTTTGGTGACATGAATGACATGCACAAAAAATAATTTAGTAACTTACATACGAGGTACAAACCTCACATAGGATAATAACTCTTATGATGCGATCACATGATGTGAATAGCGGCACTGAAATAACTGATTAAGCCCTGCTGCTGCTAGTTTACACTTTATAGCCGGGCCACTACGATTTAATATTTTTGTTAACGTCTATTTGCGACTAAACACGGAAGCAGTGGAGCGAGTCCACAAATAAACATACCTCGGAAGTTTATTGTCAGAGACTGGAGGAACTGAAGAGGACATCGCTTTTAGCATCGCCTAAGCGAGAGCGACCTTGAGATCCGTATGGCAGTCACGGAAACTGACACGATGAATTAAGCTCAAGGTATTCCGGTACAAAATTATATCTGTCCTCCTTTACGGGTGTGTGACGTGGCACGGGCATTCACTGCCCCGAGAAAATAACTAACGAAAACCTGTTGAGACGTTGCAACGAAATCCCCATCAGCTTGAAGATCAAGCGTCGAAAATGGAGCTGGATCGGCCACACTCTCCGAAGGAAGCCCAATCATATCCCTAAGCAAGTCCTAGATTGGAACCTCCAAGGCAAAAGGAAGTGTGGCTGCCCCAAGCAATCATGGCGACGTACAGTAATAGCAAAAGCGGGTAGCATCGGAATGACCTGGAGTGAAATAAAGTGCGTAGTTCAATATAAAACGTGATGGCAGAGCACTGTGGACGCCCTCTACTCTACATGGGGGACATAAGTGTAAGTGTAGTTACAATAAGAGCAATCGTTATTGTAGACTTATATTTTTAGGCTTTTAGGCACATAATCAGATAAGTAAACAGTGAGAATATAATTTTAGTATATAGGGACATAATTTTTATTGCACATATGATTAAACAGTTTATATTTATTATACTAACTGGCATACCAAAAATGTTTATGGGAGCCAACTTCATTCGCCATATGAAATACGAAGGCACAGTTTTGATTTCTCTTAAAGTAAGTTCTCATGGTCGCTACAAATTATTTAATGTTATATGGACTATACTAATCATTTTCAACAGACACACAAGAGATCAATGAGCATTGGAATTCCTTACACACTTTTTAATGTGCGATATAATAGTTAAGAGAGTATCTTAAAAATGTAACGCTGTTTACTATATGAATAACTTTAAGATGATATGCACAAGATGTTAGTAAGTAGTTATATTGTTCTAAATTCTAATTTTTTGATTATAAAAATAGTAAGATTGCGTTCTGAAAACGATAGATATACCTTTGTTTTTTCTCTTGTTAGTGAAATTGATCGATACTGGTCTACTTTTACCAAGTAGTTAATGGCATCGATATAACGATTATAGCACAATATCGATTTTATAACATCTATCGTTTTAACTATTAATATCGATGATGACATCTCTAATTCAAACGTTTATAATTCAAATTATTTTGAATATTGGCTGTTTTTACGTGCACTAAAAGTTTATTTATGTTCCTAGTCTTTAAGTGCCAAAAAATACTAAACTATGTATCATTCGCGATATGTGCCCGGACAATCATCGTCTGCTGTTCGAAAATCCAAGTAAGTTGAAAAGTTGTTTTATGACTTCTAGAAATGTTTAAACCGTGATATGTAAATATTTTGAAATCTATTGTCATTTATCGAAGTTGGTTAAACTTCTTCGTTTTGTGAAGCTATAGTCACTTGGTGATAAAATTAGCTTGCAGGAGAGTCCCTCAGGATGATTTTATTTCACGATAAGATAGTAATAGAAGTTTATATGGGCCATTGATCATATAAAATTCTTTTATTATCCAAATTTCAAATATATCTCATCTATTCTCCATATAATATTAATATTTTACTCATTTATTTTTGACTATATCATAATATTATTAAATTTTATCTTCAGTTTTCTGCTTACCTTTAATATTTTTATATCTTTTTAATAATTAATAACATACTTTATGATTTTTTAAAATAAACAGTGGAATTTTTTTAAAAATTTCCACTGTTTATTTTAAGGCTTTATTTAAATTTTTATTTTACTTGCCATATCTGCTCATCTCTTAATTATTCTGTGCCTTTGTTTAAATTTAATACTATATTACCAATTTCATTGCACCCTTAACAAATGAGTATATTTTTATTTATTGTTTTTTTCCACAGTGAAAAAAAGTGAATTAATAATTTTGTAACATACACAATTAATGCAGAACTAATAAATTCCCTAAAATATCATTCAATTATTAAAAATATTTATGATATCAGGAGTATGATGTCATTCTTTCCCTAAGGATTAATTATTCTCCAAGGCCTAATTGGTCTTTAATAATTCTTTATTTATAATGTTAATAATAAAAATACAAATGGTATTGTGTTTTAGATATGATGGAAAACCCTCATTGCTGCCAAGACGAAGAAATGGGAGCTCTACAGATCAACTTGCAAATGAGAGTAAAAGACCCAGTACTATGGGATACAGGTCCAGTAGTGCAGACCCTCCTAGATCTACAGTTAGTGGCGCCAGGATGAGTAGAGAAACATCAGCCTCTAAAATACCACCAAAAAGAGTAAGAACATATTGCTATTTATCTCCACAAACCTTTCACACATTATACTATGTATATTGTTCTGTAAATTGCCATTGATGAACTCTTATTGAATATGCGTGGCGATCTGCGCAGAGATGGTATGTGGTATAGCAGGTTGATGTAGAGGAGGTGTATGCCTAGCTGTAGGCTACCACGGGTTCTTGATAATTACAGGAGTGAAGCATTATAGAATCAATATATATATAATGCATCATAGAATTAATCAATCAACAGCCTGTGGCAGTTCACTGAACATAGGCCTCCCCCATGGAGCGCTACCTAGCCCGATCTTCGTCTTCACACATCTAGTTTCTGCCAGCTGCCCTGTGCAGATCATTAAACTATCTAGTCAGAGCGTCCCACACTATGTTTATCGAGACATGGTTTCATATATAATGCATCATAGAATACTTAACAGACACATTTGTTTTCTTGTACAATATATAATGCAAGTTCCTCATTATAAATATTATACTTTTTTATTTATAGTAGAAGTACTTATTAAGTTAAAGAGTAATGTATGTTGAACCTTGTCCTGAAGTCCTGGAAGTGAATCCTGAGTTTCCTTGGCACAATTATTTTTCTCATAAATCTCATGATTTCTTAAGTATCTATTGTGATTAGTTTTTGTTAAATTAAGGTTAATAATAAAAAATATTCAAGTTTTATTTTTAAAAAGAATGGAATTCTTGTTTACCATTCAACTAAGTGTGATTAACATCAATAGTTTAATGGAAGTTGTGAACACACGAGGTACAGATCACAAGACAAGTCTTACCCACTGCGCTGCTTATAAATTAATTAAAAAACTTTATGCTTTGTACATGAGCAAGAGACATATGATTATATTTATTTCATTTTGTTTTGCAGGTATTAGAAAATTAATTTTTATTTACCATTTATATACATGTCAATACTGGTGAGAGACATCCTATTTCACTATTGCCAACCCAGTGTTGCAACTAGAAGCAAACACCCATTAGTACATTACAAAGGTTGTGTCCCTGTTTCTATGTGAACCATTGCTACACTTAGAAACAAGAAGGCCTGCGTCCAGTAGTGCACTGCCATTGTAATTTTTATTCAAATTTCAGAGATCACAATCACAACAAAGAGAGTCCAGATCTGGTCTGTCAATGATGACTCCTTTACATTCCAACCAATACGGAAGACAAACTGATATGGTATGAACAACATGTAACTGACACCTGACAATTGTATATTTAAACCCCCTGACATACAAATAAAACAGAATTTTTATTAACATTATTTATTAATATAAGTATTTATTAACATTATTTTTATTAAGCTTCAAGCTTAAGACAAATAATGTTAATAAATACTTAACATGAATGAGTGAAATAATTTGAAAATAACTGTGTGTGTTCTTACGAGATAGTTCCTCAGGTCTCGAAGACGCCAAAGTCCAATCATATGAAATGTTCGACGTCTTCCAGACGTCATTGTATTTTAAGGAGGTTAATGAGACGTAATTTTCAAAACTATCTACTAACTATTTATCTTTATAAATATCTATGTATCTTTTAATTTATTTATTTATTATTTACGGTTGACTCATATTTATATATACTTATATTTTAGCCTATGACTGTTAACTTTGTTTATTAATATTTTTTTTCTATCATTATAACGATAATGTATCACCTACCAATACTGAATTATCTTTATAACACTATGTCCATTCTACGGTTGTCTGGAAGAAATCGCTATTAGTGATAAGACCACCATATGATATAAATATTACAATCAATAAGTGCATAATTTGATTTTTGGGGTACAATAAAGAATATCTATCTATCTATCTAATTTATTTATAATTGTATCCAGGGATTAGGTTGTAAGACCCATTGATTAAAATATACTTGTATTGATTTAAAATAAGAAATCCATTTTCTTTTACAGGGAACACCTGCAGATGAGCGTTTGAACCGTCCTTGGCAAACATCATTGGACAGAGTCATAGCTTTCGTTACTATTAAAGATCTGAGGTTGGTATTTGAATGACTTTCATTGAGACATATTCATTCTCTGCTTAGGTAATAATCGGGTGTAAGTCGTTTCAATAAATAAGGATATTTATTTATGAGTTAGGGAGGCAAATGAGCAGGCGTGTCATCTGATGAAAAGCATTCAAAGCCGTCCATAGGCGCAGGCCGCACCTCTGAGCCAATTGGTTTTTCATATTACGAAAAGTATAGTATACAGTTAGTGCCAAGCCGGGGCGGGCAGCCAGTAATATTAAAACAAATCATTTTCACAGACCCATTTCAACGGTACCGTGGCAGAGAGCGGAAAATGCACGCGTGATGGAGGGCCTGATGGCGCGTAGCTTTCCCGGCGATGTGAAACTCATACGGCCGCTCACGATCGCCCGCTTCGTGGAGATTACCGGGATGCTGTTGTCCGCCATCACCGGAGAATCCAAACTGAACAATGATAACTACGTTACCAAGGTGATGACACATCACGCATTTATACATACAATGAATGCCCTCAATTGTTAGTTTCTATTTAGCCTTTTTATAATATAATGTTATTTGCAGTTGCCACACCAGACTAAACGTCTGCTGTACCCCGGAACGGTTTCCAAGTCTTGGCTGAGGACTGTCAACACATTGCACGCCTACCCACAAGCGCTCGCCCTCATCGGCTATCTACTCGACCTGGCCAACCACATTGTAAGATTTACAGACAAATAAGAAGCTCTGAAATGTTGAAAAATACTCACTCATTGACTCACTAACTCGCACATGAACCTACACACGCACAAAAGCCAACATACACGTAAATTATATACAAAGAACCGAAAAGTAAATGTTGGTACATGTATTATGAGTTTTGATCGATATTTGAAATAGAATCATTACCTCATATCAGTTACTCTAAAATCTGACTCAAGCAATTGTCAACTACATACAATGCTAATGATGAGACAGATTAGTAAGATCAAGTATATTTATTATAAAGATTGTTAACTGGCAGAATTAAGTTCTCAACCTGAACTTTCAAACACATAACTCGACCATATTTATATTAGTGGTAGAGCCACGCCGCAGATGAATACTTTGTCAAGAATGGCATAATATTCGTCTGTAGCATGAATGGGCCGGCTCGCCCGGGGAAGTACCACACTCCCGCAGAAAACCGGCGTAAGTGGTAGCTTACCTACCGTGCTTCGTACGGCGAGCGCCCGAGATCCGGAGGCTCAACACCCTCCCCTATAATGACACTTACCTTAATGGTCGGCAACGCTTTCGCACTGCCTATGGCACTGCGGAACTCTATGGGAGGCGTTGATTGTTTTCCATCAGGTGACGCCTGCTCGTTTGCCTTCCTATCCCATTAAAAAAAAGGTTATAGGTCGAATAATACTTGTTTGAAAGTAGTTGTTGTGATTGAAAGTCCAATTCTGTAACCGGACACCTGTATTAGTAAATAACGAAATAAATTATACATCGCTTTCAGCAAACTCCAGTGTCTGATGAGGAGCTGTATCAGTATAGGGACGAAGTGGATCGGCTCCATCATGATTACCTTACCAAATGCTGGATCAGGTAATTTTTGTTTAATTTTAAATATAAGGATCATCTTACTATTACGAATTTGAGGTAGATGTTATTAATTGATATAGTGTTAGGAATACCCGCACTCGATGATTAGTACCCCTCCATCCCCCCACCCCACGACCGATAGAAAATTTTGTACGTTTCAACGGCATACAAAATTTCCTATTAGTCGTAGAGCTGCGAGCTTCAGATCATTCGACGCAGTATTTTTTCTGATGCGAATGTGCAACAATTAATTTTGACAGCTGTGTCATTTACAGCGTGTTCGCTTTTTTTGGATTCATATACACTTGTATAAAATTATTTTTTTTCTCCCAGATTTCAGTCTCCAAACCCTGAGTACGATGATCTCTCCGAGGAATACTTGCAGAATTTAAAGTCTCTTCTAGGCGATGACAAGAAGAGGATCGCTGAACTTGAACAGCAAATTCAGAGTGAGTGATTTATAACTAATCCACATATAGTTTGTTATTGTATGGAACAATATTTATGATTTTGCGTGACAAATAAAATGGTAATAAATATAATATTTTACGAAGTATGTTCTACATAATGCTTTTTTTTAATGAAGAAGTTTTTTTTACACTCATATAAGGACACTATGTATGTTGAGCGTATTTCTGTAATGTTTGAATATAGTATTTTAATTAAATTTGGTGAAGGCTTGACGTGTGCGGGTTGCTATGACATCTATGCATGAAATTATCAGTCATGTCAGGAAAAGATAGAGAATTACGTAAATGTAAATGGTGTAATGGACTGGTTTCCGCAATTCGACGTCATCATGCGCCTATTTTGCGTGTTATCAGAATGGATAGCTCCTATACTATCCACAACTGCTCCTCGAAGAACTGTAGCAGCCTTTTCCGCTTGCCTACAGCATCCATGGATCTGCATATAGAGACCCAGGTGCACCTATGTATCTGACCCAGTAGTAGGCTATTCTCCTACAAAAATAATACGATGTGAACAACCATTTCCTCCTCCTCCATGCAGGCCCTGCATGGTGGGCTATCTCTAACACCTAATACAAATAGATGTTTGTTAAATTGATCATGTCCAGCTATTATGTCCACATAGTAATGAATTTTCGCAAAGTAACCCCTGATTCTATTAATCGTCATTAGTGCAACAGACAAACCATACCGCGTTTAAAAGCGACAGTGGAGACATCTATCGAAGAGTGATGGAACCAATTCTACTTATACAAATACAATTTGAACAGTAATTTCACTGAAATAAAAACAATGTGGTTTTTTGGTTGGCAAGAATTGGAGGTGGATCGGATTGAGATCGAGTCAGAGGGTGGGGCGGCGCGGGAGGAGCACGCGCGGCGCTCCAGGAGGCGCGACGAACTGTGCGAGGCGCTGCGTGTGGTGCGCGCCGACTGCGCCGCCGCGCGGGCCGCCGTCGAGGAGCACCAGGCCCTCGCCTCCGCCCTCACCGACACGCTGCACGCCCTCCACCACGAAATAGAGCAAGCCAAGTGAGTAACAACCGTCAATAACGAAGCAACTGAACGCGGTTGAAATGAGAGCATTAAGAAATATGTGTTTGTTTTATGGGATAGGAACGCATGGCAAAGTGGGGTTATTTAACCACAAACCCTTTGTTACTTTTTTTTATGGGATAGGAAGGCAAACGAGCAGGCGTGTCACCTGATGGAAAGCAATCAACGCCGTCCATAGACATCCGCAGCACCATAGTCAGCGTTGCCGTCCTTTAAGGAAAGTGTTATTATGGGAAAGGGAATGGAAGGGGGGGGTGTTGGGTCTCCGGAACTCAACCGCTCACCGTACGAAACGCGGTTAGCTAGCGTTACCACTCAGACGCCAGTTTTCTGCGGGACAGACAAATGTTATGCCATTCTTGACAAAGCATTCGTCTGCAGCGTGGCTCTACCGCTAGAAAATGTGTGGGATAACTTTGATAATACAAAAAGTAATAAAGGTACAGAAGAAGGATGTGACGTAAAAGAAGGGGTCGTGACAAAATTTGAGAAAGGTATGTTTAGATGGTTTGGGCACATAGTGAAGATGGATGAAAGACAACTAGTAAAAGATATTTAAGTTGCGGATATGGATGGAAGGGTCGTTAGAGGAAGACCAAGGAATTTATACCTTGACCAAATTGCCCAAGTTCTTAAGGGCGGGTCAAGAGTACCTTTAACCAGCTGGACTTGTAGAAGAGAGGGAGGGTTTGAGAATGAGTGTGAAGGTAGCAAGAATACAAGCGTGATGATATGTATGTATATAATCCAGCCTCTAATAGATAACAATGCGTTGTTTCCAGCGCGGAAAAACAGCGCGTTTGCGAGGAGCTGGTGCAGCAGCCAATGTCGATGAGCGAACGGCTGCGGCTGCAGGAGGAGATACGCTACCTTAAGCGCGTGCGCGACTCCAGGCGAACACTCGTCGACCAGGTGTTAGAGGTAAACCGAGTCAAATCATTGCCCACAACCTTTAGCTCGTATCGTTGACTAGTATTACGGTCGCTGTAGGGAACGCATGGCAAAGTGGGGTTACTTAACCACAAAATAAACTAAACTACAAATAACCCAGTGTGGTACTGTCGGAGAGCCACACAAACAATGGCATAGTTAACATTCTGCTCTCTATGCCCTGACACCTGCTCAGCAGATGACCTTATGATGGCTACGGATGATGCGGTGTCACTGGTCAAGTCCTGGGCTGGCAGCGTCTGATGCCTGCTGACAAGAAGAAGAAATTCGCTCATCACTGTTAGGTCATTTGTAAAAGCTGAGGCAATGGAATAAAGTTGATTTACCATTTATTTTATTTTTATTAAAATAATGCACTTTTTAGTTATTTAGATTTTTGTACAAAGTGCACAAGCGGACTTAATGCCATTGGCTATTTTCTACCAGCCGCAGGTTGACTGGGCGAAACGGAGAAAATTAGTTTGCGGGTTGTGCAACTTCAAATAAATTAAATTAAAACGTAAATTATAAGTAATTTTTATTTTTATAGTATTATAAGACTACTATAACATAATATTACATATATACATATATAATACATATCGTGCGGTGTCGCGGTTGTCTATGGGCGTTGATTGCTTTCCGTCCGGCGACACGCTTGCTCGTTTACCCTCCTATTCCATAAAAAAAACACATAAATATCCTTGCATGCATGTATACATATAAATACATGAAAAAAAATTGAAAACTAAAAAAACTTTGCAGCGAGTACTCTCATACTTATGTACAGGTTGAAATCATTGTCGGACTTTGAGTTTAAAAAGGAATTTGTTTGAGGCTTTTTTTAAATTCATCTCGTTTTATAGATGACGTTACGTGAAGAGCAGGAGCTTGCCGCGTGTCATAAGAGGACACTGGACTCGTGCGTGGAGTACAACCGGGCCCTCATCCACCTCTCCACGCAGTTCCCCGAGCTGTCCACGTTCACCATCGATGAGACGTAAGGTTTATTGAAAATCCTGTTGTAGCAACATCCGCTGTTATCAAAGAAAAGAAGTACAAGAAGTAAACTGTAGAGACATGGTGGAGGCTATACTGCGTGAGCTGCAAAACTGGCAGGAAATCGCACAGGACAGGGTACGGTGGTTAAAGCTTTTCGTAGACCAAGATCCATTTCGGACTTCTGAGCCAGCAAAGTTCGTTAAGGTACATTTAGTTTTACACATGCATTGCTGGACGAAATGAGCCACTTACAAGTTTGATATTGTTTTGATTGGTGATTTCGTCGCTGCAAGCGTGCCGACCGTCCCGGGTACTATAGTGCTCCCCCGGGTACTATAGTGCCTTACCTCAGTTTGTGGGGTTCTGCTGGGGCTGACCTCCATCCTCCGTAGGATTAACTATGACGAATCTTAATATACCTAATTAAAATATGACGGTGATAAATAATAGTTAAAATATGACGGCGACGTGGTTCGCCACCTGTCACGGTTCCCACGAGGGCGAGAAGCGATTAATGGAGAGCCGTTTCGCTGCGATGAATGTGAGAGGAAGAATGGATGAAAGGATGAATGAGTGTGGAGGAGGCGAGGAGGGTGTGCCGGGATCGTAGCGGAAACTCTATGGTCTCATGACCCTGCGGGGGATAGGCGTGAATATATAAAAAAGGGGGCTTTTTTATCACTGCCATATAGAACGATAAGGAATCGCTCTCCAGCGCAAGTTAGAACCTCCGAATTTACTATCACAAGAAGAAATATATATATATATATATATATATATATATATATATATATATATATATATATATATATATATATATATATATTATATATGTATGTGTGTCTTCCACATTGTGATCGGTTTGGCGTGGTGGCGCAGGGAGCTGGCCAGCGAGCGGTGCTCGTCGCGGGTGGTGCGCGACGTGGAGCGGCTGCGCGAGATCGCCGCGGAGCTGCGCAGGCAGCGGCACGAGCGGCACGCGGACAAGGTTGCCCACCACCGCCGGCATCAACGCGACGCGGTCAGTGTGTTTCGTTTATGTTTACCTTGGTCAACCAATGCGTCCTGCCCCTACCTACTCTCTTACCGTGCCGAAACGTGGACACTGACGGTCCGTCTCCTTGACAAACTCAAAGTCGCTCCGAGAAGGCTATGCTCCGAGTTCCTCTGGTGGATAGAATTCGAAATGAATAAACTCGCCGGAGAACGAGTCACTAACATAGCTCTTCAAGTTAGCAAACTAAAGTGCCAATAGGCTGGTCACGTTTGTTGGAGATCCGACAATCGTTGGAGCAGACGAGTGCTGGAGTGGACACCGCGTCTCGGCAAACCTAGTGTGGGACGCCTCCCTGCTAGATGGAGCGAGGATCTGCGCAGGGCGGCTGGCAAAGACTGGATGCTTGTAGCCGAAGATCGGACTAGATGGCGCGCCTTCAATCCGAGGCCTATGTTCAACAGTGGACTGCCGCGGGCTGATGTTGAAATTTCTGCTAAATTGGCCTATAAATAATATTTTAGCTTTGTATGGCAGCTGTGTTGATATCCTCCATTTTGGACTTTACCCCCCCCCCCACCCATGTGTTGGCACTTATTTAATAATGAGCTCTAAACTTATGTAGTTTCAAATAAACTCCATCCAGTATAATCTAATATTTGTTGTTTATTAATTTTTTGTAAATCTGTTTGCCAGTCGGCAAAGGCTTTTGCAAGAGGCCTTTTCCTTATTGTTATGTTCTTTTATTTCCTAATTCCTGAAATATATACGTACAGGAGGAAATTCGAGAGAAGATATTGCAATTAAAGAAGTTGATGGAGCCCGAACAGCTGGCTTCGGAGGCGGAGTTGAGCGCGGAAGCGGCCGAGGCGCAGGCCTGGGACGCCGACCAGTTGACCTTCGCCGAACAGCTGGAGAGAACCCGAGCAGCATTGGAGGAGAAATCCAGAACAGAAAGGGAGATGGAATTTATGGAGAAACAGATTTCCGAGTGAGATTTCTTCTATTATATTTTTTTAACAGCCCATATTTGTCCCACTGCTGAGCACGGGCCTCTCTATTTCTGGAGGAGTGGACGTTAGAACCACCACGTTTGTCCAATATGGATTTTTTATTATTGGCGGGGTCACCAGACTCTATTTCATACATATATTTATTCTGATGCAGGGATCGAAGCCGCGACCTTTGAATGCGCGGGCGGAGGGCCCCGCCATTGAGCCAATTGGTCGTCGATATTATATATTAAATTTAATTAATTTTACAAAAATTACAATTCATTTATAAATGTACAATTTTTAATTTAAATTAAAAATAATGATACAATATGAAAGGTACAACAGCTATGTATGTCATATCACAATATGTGATATAGAAAATAAATATTTGCACTTCCTATTGTATGAAAATTTATTTATTTATTGATAGAGGGCATCTGCAGTTCATACATATATAAAATTTACCCGGGAATTTTTTTTATGAGTTAGGAAGGCAAACGAGCAGGCGTGTCACCTGATAGAAAGCAATCAACGCCGCCCATAGACATCCGCAGCGCCATAGGCAGTGCGGAAGCGTTGCCGACCTTTAAGGAAAGTGTCATTATGGGAGTGGGAATGGGAGGGGGAGAGGGAGGGGAGGGTGTTGGGCCTCCGGAACTCGGCCGCTCACCGTACGAAGCGCGGTAGGTAAGCTACCACTCAGACGCCGGTTTTCTGCGGGAGTGTGGGTACTTCTCCGGGCGATCCGGCCCACTCATGCTACAAACAAATAATATGTCATTTTTGACAAAGCGTTCGTCTGCATCGTGGCTCTGCCGCTATCATGTGACGTAATGTATGTATGGTCTGTATGCATGGCTGTACGATATACCTATGTATATGTTCTTTATACGAGACAATTATGGTATATTTAAGTACCCTGTTATGGCGTACTTGTTCCAGTTGGCGCGCTCAGATGTCCGAACTAAGCGAATACACTGCGAACAAGAAGATGGAGACGCGGTGCGTGCTGGAGGAGGCGCGGGGGAAGCGCGCGGCCCTGGTGCGCACCGTGCTGCACAAGTGGAACGACAAGCTTAACGCTTGACCAGAAGACCTATCGGTCACGCTTGTAAGTACATACATACATACATACATATCGTCACGCCTGTCTCCCGAAGGGGTAGGCAGAAATCACAGATCTCCATCTGCTACGATCTCGGCATACTTCCCTTGCTTCCTCCACACTCATTACTCTCCTCATACAAGCCCGCCGGTTATGGGTACTCTTGACCTGGCCTTAATTAAAAACGTTTAACTGTTGTAAGTAATAAGTATTGTCATAATATCGTAGGTTCTTAACCTTTTATGAATCACCTCCGTATGTACGACCTATAGGTTACACATGTTAATCTCGATGTAAGAATCGAGGCCACCAATATCAACCCCACCGTTAAACTGATTAGAATAGAATAGAATAGAAAAACTTTATTTATGACACCATTTTTTTTACAATAACTAAAATTAAATCCTTAATTGACCGATTGGCTCAGTGGCGGGGCCCTCCGCCCGCGGAGTCAATGGTGGCGGGTTCGATTCCCGCATCGGAATAAATATTTATATGGATTCTATCTTCTATCTTCTAGATTCTATCTTGGATCACTAAAACGAATTTAATATACCTAATTTGTCGAAAAATGACGGCGACGTGGTTCGCCACCCGTCACGACCTGATTCTCACGAGGGCGAAAAGCGACCAATGACGAGCCGTTTCCCTGCGATGAATGGCAGCGGATGGAGCTCTGTGGTCTCTGCCAACCCTTGCGGGGGATAGGCGTTAATATATATAAAAAACAATCCTTAATAATATTATATGTACAAATAAAAACACAAAACAAAAAGAAAATAATTTTAATCTAACGAGTGTCATAAAATGGTTCTTGCTCAGCATATGCCGGGCGCACTATTGAAGCACCCGGTGCTGGTTTCCAGCAAGAACCAACCGTGGTCAGATCGCGGACCACAGTGACGACATCCATACTGACACACTCGTACATACACATACATCGTTTTTAATTAGGTCGTCTAGTACTGTCAAAATACCCGCTTCTTGAAAGCACCAACGCCCACTAGGGAGCTTGCTATTAACTTTGTTTATAAATATTTTTTTCTTTCCTGTCATAACGATAATGTCTATTCTAAAAATCTCTATTAGCAATAAGAACGCCATTTGTATATAAATATTACAAGCGATAATTGTATAACTTTGTTTTTGTATAATTTTATATCAGTATAAAGAATAATCTATCTATATACTGATATAAAATTATTTTTAAATTATCAAGCACTTATTTAATAAAACCAATATTTTGTTTCAGGTAAGACTGGAATATGACATGTATTGCAGCAGAAAAAAATATCAATGAAAAAATTATACATGTAATGTAAAAAAATGCTTTTGTAAAAACTAAATATGTTTAAAAATTAAGGAAATAAGTAGTAGAAAAGAATTTGAGAACGATCCTCTCGGTTGTTCTCAAATTCCTTTCTACTACTTATTTCCTTAATTTTTAAACATATTTAGTTTATACAAAGCATTCTTTTTAGATTAGTGGTTTGTATGACTCCAAAATTGATATGCTGACAATAAATCTAAAGTTTTTGAAATTTAAATCTAAAACGTGTATATAAGAAGACAAACTTAAGTTATATAAGAAAACTGACCCTCATCACCATAAAGAATAGTTTCATCCCTTATTAATGCAGTCTGGCGTTACTTTGCGGAAATCCATCACTATGTGGACAGTCAAAAGTTTTACTTAGCTAAGTTCCGCGACAAGCAAAACAATAACAGAAAATTAATAATGTGTGTTTTTTGTGCTGGATGAAGTGGGTTTATTTGGAACTTAAACTAAAAATTTACCGAAAATCGGCCATCAATTCTCCACCCACCAACCACTATACACAACACCAAACACACATTACCACTTTCCCATCTTGTAAACGACACGTGTTTCGCCCCAACACGAGGCATCTTCAGGTATAGTAGACGAAAAGCTAAAACTTTTGACTGTCCACATAGTTTCATCCCTACTGTATAAACGAGTGGTGATTTCTTACCCAAAACTTTTTTCCACGTTTCACCACTTTGAGGAAACATACTTTGTGGAAATCTACTTTGTTGCTAACTTTCCAAGTATTTACGAATCGATTCGACACTGGAACCTATAGAAACGAACTTATACGTCTTAAAGGCCCGGCAACGCTTCTGCATATCTATGGTGTTGCTGACGCCTATGGGTGGCGATGAATGTTTTCTTCAGCCGACGCTTGTTCATTTCCCATAAAAAAATCTAGCTTTAACTCTGGATATAAGTAGCCAAAGAGGAATAGAAGAAAGAATTTATATTTTCAAGTATTAATAATCATTTAGCATGAGAAATAGTGTATAAATCATAAGTCGATAAAAAGATTTTTAAGACTCTAAATAAGGGATTTGGGAACAAAAATTATAACAGTGATATTACATATGAATTGTGAAAGTTATTGTTCATAATATTAATTGCCTGTTTATTTATACTGTAATTGATTAATAAATATGTCTTAAGTATTGAATGTCTTTTATTTTTTTTTTACCTAAATGTGCAATGTTGTTATGATTTAGAAAGGTATAAGAATCAACAAGAAACTAGCTTATGAATGGAACTGTGTTTGCCGATATAGGGCCACTTCTTTTCCTCCCGTGGGAATCGTATAAAGCGACTACGGGAGCAAATACCAGTAGATGGATAGCAGCATGTCTGATTAATTAAAATCTATCTGCGATTCCGGATCCTAAATAAATGCCTTAAATAAAATTGCCAGATATTCTAAATAAAATTGCGACAAATCCTAAATAAAATTGATACACATCCGACATAAAATTGCTACACATCCTAAATAAAATTGCTAAACATCCTAAATAAAATTGCTACACATTCTAAATAAAATTGCTAAACATCCTTAAAAAATTGCTACACATCCTAAATAAAATTGGTACACATCCTACGTAAAATTGCTACACATCCTAAATAAAATTGCTACACATTTTAAATAAATTTGCTTCACATGCTAAATAAAATTGCTACACATCCTAAATAAAATTGCTACACATCCTAAATAAAATTGCTACACATGCTAAATAAAATTGCTAAACATCTTTAATAAAATTGCTACACATCCTAAATAAAATTGCTACACATCCTACGTAAAATTGCTACACATCTTAAATAAAATTGCTACACATCCTAAATAAAATTGCTACACATCCTAAATAAAATTGCTAAACATCCTTAAAAAATTGCTACACATCCTAAATAAAATTGGTACACATCTTACGTAAAATTGCTACACATCCTAAATAAAATTGCTACACATCCTGAATAAAATTGCTACACATCCTACGTAAAATTGCTACACATCCTAAATAAAATTGCTACACATCCTAAATAAAATTGCTACACATTTTAAATAAATTTGCTTCACATGCTAAATAAAATTGCTACACATCCTAAATAAAATTGCTACACATCCTAAATAAAATTGCTACACATGCTAAATAAAATTGCTAAACATCTTTAATAAAATTGCTACACATCCTAAATAAAATTGCTACACATCCTACGTAAAATTGCTACACATCTTAAATAAAATTGCTACACATCCTAAATAAAATTGCTACACATCCTAAATAAAATTGCTAAACATCCTTAAAAAATTGCTACACATCCTAAATAAAATTGGTACACATCTTACGTAAAATTGCTACACATCCTAAATAAAATTGCTACACATCCTAAATAAAATTGCTACACATCCTAAATAAAATTGCTACACATCCTAAATAACATTGCTACACATCCTAAATAACATTGCTACACGTCCTAAATGAAATAGCCAAACATCCTCAATGAAATGGCGAGAAGTCCTAAACAATGTAATGACGGCTTGTCGATACTTAACGAAATATTTTCATGTCCAAGTTTGTAGCGACATGATCACAAGTAGCAAATAAGTAATGCTTCTATCTTCACACCCGCAAAAAAAACTAGATTAGTATCTTTATTACGTTCGGGGACTGTCGTTAGTTGGTCGCTCATATTGATATTAGATGTGTTACGAAATAAAATCTAGCATTTTGGCCACTAACTTAGTAACAATAATATTACATTAGTTATTTTTATATATAATTCAAGGGTCGTAATCAGTTAGTTGGTTGAGGGAATATCGGCGCAAAAAAGTGAAAACGCTATAAATGAAACGAATGTCCAAAAAAATGTATTGCATATTCGCATCAGTTAACAATACTGTGTCGAATTGTCTGAGTCTCACAGCTCTACTACCAATAGAAGATTTTGTACAGCGTTGATAATGATTATTTTTTCAGTAATCTTATTTGTATATAAGTTATTTGTCTCTGGTGGTAAATTTCCATTTTGCGGATTATTAGGTTTTTCTTTTTTTGCATTGATATAAAAATAATAATAAGGAATACGTAATTGTGGCGGGAATTTAAAACAATGACATAACATCATGTTTGTGTTCGTTCTGTTGTGTACACTCCTAGAGGGTTTGTTCAATTTAGTTCGCAGAACTAAGATGATTAATAGTATAGGGCATTACTTTGCGGAAATCTATTATTATGTGGACAGTCGGAATTTTTATTTGTCTAAGATCATGTATCATGGCTTTTGAATTCCACCGCCTTATCAAGAACTTAACTAAACTGTACATATATTAGATTTTACTTGACACTAGCGTATGAACTAATAAGGGAGAAAAAAAAAACAATATGTTTCACTCATTTGTTTTATTCTAATAGTATACCCCCCACAATTATCTGACTATATCTTCAGTGATATTCAACGGCACGCCGCTCTCCACAGCCTCGCAACTCGCCTTGAAGTCCGCTTGCGTCCACGTGTGTGCGTGCGCGTGCGCGTGTCTGGGGGCGTGTATGATTGTCCGGGGGGGCGGCACCGCCGGCCTGAACGACATCTGCGACCCGTCGTAATTCTCGTACACTTGCAACGGCGTCCTGTCGCAACAAAAATGTCATATTTATCTTACATCACTTTACATGGATTTTTTTAACAGCCCTTATATTAGGCCCCACTGCTGAGTAAGGGCCTCTCCATTTCTGGAGGGACGGACGTTAATACACCACGCTTGTCCAAAATTAATTTCACATTGGCGGGGTTACCAGACTCTGAATAAATATTTGTAAACCATTTTTTTATTATATATTCACGACTATCCCCGTTAGGGTTGGCAGAGACCACAGAGCTCCATCCGCTACTATTCATCGCAGCGAAACGGCTCTCCTTTGGTCGCTTCTCGCCTTTGTGAGAATCAGGACGTGACGGGTGGCGAACCACGTCGCTGTCATTTTCAACAAATTAGGTATATTAAAATCGTCTTAGTGAATCCCACGAGCTGCAAGGGAGGATGGAGGTCAGCCCCAGCAGAGCCCTGCATGCTGAGGTAAGACACCATAGTACCCGGGGGAGCCCGATCCCGGGACGGTCAGCACGCTTGCGACTAAGCTTGCCTCTAGCCACGTATCCTTTGGCACGGCAGACCGTGAATTGGCGGAGAGTAAGTGAAAGGAAGGATTATAAATCCATATATATATATATATATTTATTCCGATGCGGGGATCGAACCTGCGACCATTGACTCCGCGGGCGGAGGGCCCCGCCACTGAGCCAAAAGAATCTGTGCTAATGTGTATCCGTACCTACCGGCGGCGTGTACGTACACGTGCAGCACGTTCGCGTGCACGTAGTTGTGGATGGAAGAAAAAAAAGCATTCGATACTCACAGTTTGTAGAGTTCAGTGGGCAGGGCCTGCCGCGTGAGGAGAGCGGCGGCTGCGGCCCGCACGCTGCAGTGGAAGTGCCTCCGCAGCGCGCACAGCTCGAACAGCTTGGCCGCGTGCGCGTTGCAGTGCTCGGCCGACTGCAGCGTGGGGTCGAACCGCCCCGACCCACTCGCCTCCTCGGTCTCCAGGAGGCACTCCACAGCTTTGCTTTGCTGCCGACAGATTGACAGAGAACACGAATTTTTACAAAAATAAAACTAATATCAGTGACATCGTGTCTTAACGAAGATTATTCCTCTCAACTTGCTTATGTTAAACTGAAACCCACCAATCCTTTTCAGGTTTTACATAGATAACTAAATTCTTTTTTTGTTCACATCTGTACATACATACATATCCTCACGCTTGTCTCCCTGGAGGGTTAGGCAAGGCCCACAGATCCTTATCAACTACGATCCCGACACACTGTCCTTGCTTCCTTCACACTCATCCATCCTACCTCTCACATTCATCGTAGCGAAACGGCCCTCTGTTCGTCGCTTCTCGCCCTTGTGGGAATGGAAATTAAGATTCGTCATAGATGGTTCACATCTGTTAAGTCTTTTATTCAAAAGAATGGATGTTTAAAGTGAAAATTTGTAATCGTCGATGTTATTTCGGAGTTCGATTGGAAATGATCTGTAGTGGCTTGGCTATTCAATGCCTAAACCGCAATATGTTACGAGACATATGAACCCCTACCGTTGCCAGGTCCAATGAGTCCGCACTCACCTGGATGAGACGGTGCAACAGCGCGAGGCAGGCCAGCGCGGCGTTGTGCTCCAACTGCGCCCCCAGCGTGGCGAGCCGCTTGCCCACCGCCTGCGTCACGTTCGCGGACACGCTCCGAGCCCGAGAGCTGATCTGGGTCATCGCTTCTGTTATTATCTTCGCATCTTCTGATGTTCCACCTATACAAAAATAATGTTTCGTAATGAGATTGCAGATCCCACATTAAAACTGTGCAAACAGGTTTGTGGGATCTGATATGTCTACAGATTGAGATTTAGTCTTAGTTAGTTAGTTAGTTAGTTAGTTATTTAGTCTTATTAGTCTTATCTGTATCAAGAGGTGTATCCGTACGTACCGGCGTGTACGTGCAGCGCGTTCGCGTACACGAAGTTGTGGAAGTGGGCGGGGTCAACGTTGAGCGTGTCTTGGGCGGCCGCCAACACGGCAAGGGCGGCGCGCGCGCACTGCAGCCGGGCGCGCCGCCCCAGCGTCTCGTCCGCCGACAGCCGCGACAGCAGCGCCACCATCTCCGAGTAGTACTCCATGTTGATCACGTGCGTGAATCTGACGAGACACCATGGCCATTTATACACAATATGTCCAGTAGCATAATTAGGTTTAAACCTTAATAATACAAAGTACAAAGGATATAATTATGTAAATAAAATTCAATAGGTTTAAAGAAGAAGAGAATTATGGGTTTTTTTCGCAGCCTATATATGTCCCACTCCTGAGCACGGACCTCCCCATTTTTGGAGCAACGGACAATAACCCACCACGCTTGTTAAATATGGATTAGCGGGGTAGCCAGATCCGAAATAAATATCTGTAGGTCATACATATATTTATTCCGTTGCGGGGATCGAAGCTACGACCGTTGACTCCGTGGGCGGAGGACCCCTCAATATTCTGTGCCACTCGCTGAAGTATTAACCGTCGGGATGATATTTTCTTATCGTGCTGAGATAGTCGTCGGGTTTGTGATCCAGGGAGCTATGTGGCCACGAGATATCCCCGACACGGCTTATTAATTTGTTTGGAAATAAAACACTAAGAAGCTTCAAGGTTTCTCCAGTAGTGTGAGGCGTGGCGCCATCTTGTTGAAAACATGTGCCCGAAGTGAAGGCAGGATGTTCTCTCAATATTGGTAGAAAGTAATCAGTAAGCGAGCGTTTAGTGATTATTCGACTTTAATCTAATTCTGTGTGAAATGACGACCAATTCGCTCAGTGGCGGGGCCCTCTGTCCGCGGAGTCAATGGTCGCGGTTTCGACTCCCGCAACGGAATAAATATATGTATGGATTACAAATACTTATTCCGAGTCTGGGAACCCCGTCAATCCACATTGGACAAGCGTGGTGGGTTAACGTCCGTTCCTTCAGAAATGGAGAGGCCAGTGCTCAGCAGTGGGACATATATGGGCTGTTAAAAAAAATACAGCCCAATTTCAGTAGTGAGAGGTTAGTAGGATCGTGTCATAACTTTTGTTTGACGTCCACGCCGCTGTACGTCGCTGCTAGCGACGGGTGCGCGCCGGTCGAGTGACAGGCGACTGTAAGCGGCTCGTCCGATTGGTTTATCGCTTTATTCGTTTCATTATTATTGGTCGTATTAAAAAGCACAAAAAAGACAATGTTATTACGTCTTCGTTGCACAGCACACCCATCATCCAATAGTTTGACGTGGTTACCGGACTCGAAATAAATATTTATAATCCATACATATATTTATTCCGATGCGGGGATCGAACCAACGACCATTGACTCCGCGGGCAGAGGGTCCCGCCACTGAGCCAATTGGTCGTCCAGAGACCTGTGTATTTTTTTATTGTCAGTTAACCTTAACACGTCCAAGTTAAACACATATGTACATAAATGAACTAAAATATTTCTCAAGTAGGAATATAGAATTTGTCCCGAAAAACCCGCAAAAAATTTAACAGTATTATTACTACTACATACTTGGCGATCCCGTTGAGCACAGCCTCCAGTAGCTGGGAGCGCGGAGAGGTCTTCAGTATCCGGAAGTAGATGTGGAACACGGTTTTGGTGACCTCTGTGAGTTGCTTACGACGCGCCTCTTGATCCTCCTTCGCTTCCGTCTCGAGAAGCTCGCGTTCAACTTCTTTAAGTTTTTTTGCCCTCTGAAAATAGTAATACAAAAGGGTAATCATTCATTCATTCATTCATTCATTCGAATTAATCGCTTTCAACAGTGCCAAAATAGCACGCATGTTTTTGCCAATGTCACGTAGAACGGAGGAGACACGAAGGAGGTTAAAGGAATAGTATGTAGAGAACACTTATGAGATTGGAGGGTGCGGTAGATACATAAGAATTGACTCTAATTTTTTTATTACTTGTTTACAATATGTTTGATTTCAAATATATTTAGATAACCTTTTTCTCCTTTTTGGACAAGTTGACTATCCGTTTCTTGTGCTTCTCTTCTTGCCGCTTCTTGTGCTTTAGGTCTTCCTCGGCATCGAGATCCACATCCCGGATCTTTAGTGTAAGAAGGCAGTCCAGGGCGTTTGGGTGCAGTTGCTCACCGCGCTTCTTCACCAGTTGATTTATTAACCTGACAATCTGAAAACGAAGCGTTAATGAAAGTATTAAAAGTTTCATCCCCACCATGTGTATGAGTAGCAATCCAGTACTGTGCGTTTTTCTAGAAACTTCTTTCCACGCACCACTACCCTGTGGAACCAGCTACCTAGCTAGGTTCCGAACCGAGACATCATTGGAACATCATCAAAAAACAAGCCTACACTTTTCTTAACCCATTGACTGCCAGACATATTTAGAGCGTCTTGCCCTGGGTGCCAAGGTTTTATTTTGAAGAATACATGAAAGTTTACAAAATATAATTATATTAAGTAACTGATACTTACTTCCGTAGAGTCTACTATACCTGAAGATGCCTCGTGTTGGGGCGAAACACGTGTCGTTTACAAGGTGGAAAAGTGATAATGTGTGTTTGGTGTTGTGTATAGTGGTTGGTGGGTGGGGAGTTGCTGAAGGCCGTTTATCCGTAAGTTTTTGGTTTAAATCCACTTCATCCAGCAGGAAAACACACATTATTAATTTTCTGTTATTGTTTGCCTGTCGCGGATCTTAGCTAAGTAAAACTTTTGACTGTTCATAACGCTGAAAATCTAGTAGTTAATCTAAGATATCTAGCTGGTACTTTAGTGATACATTGATAAATGTATCACTAATGTAATAAAACTTTTTATTTGAATATATTAAAAACCTTATATATATTATTATTTTTTAAATTCGAAAATTTAAAATAAAAAAGAAAAAAATTATTTTATAAAAATAAGCAATAGTTCTACTGACATCGCGAACGTAACATATCGCGTATCATTGCACAAATAAATAATATTTATAAAGTGTGAATAAAGTATGGATAAAATATTAATAATACAGTGAATAGAAATATAAATTAATATCACTTGGAAGAATTTCATTTTATAGAAGATAAAACCCCCTAAAGATCGAGGTGTCGCCGTAAGCAGAACGACTGGCACGCCACAGTTCTGAAGCCGACTTTTTTAATTATCCTGATTCTATGAAACGATTCGAAGAGATCGAGAGAAAAAGTTTGGTATTTTTTTTTATATATTCACGCCTATCCGCCGCAGGGGTTGGCAGAGACCACAGAGCTCCATCCGCTGCCATTCATCGCAGCGAAACGTCTCGTCATTGGTCGTTTTTCGCCCTCGTGAGAATCAGGACGTGACGGGTGGCGAACCACGTCGCCGTCATTTTCGACAAATTAGGTATATTAAATTCGTCTTAGTGAATCTCACGAGCCGCAAGGGAGGACGGAGGTCAGCCCCAGCAGAGCCTTGCATGCTGAGGTAAGTCACCATAGTACCCGGGGAGCCCGATCCCGGGACGATCGGCACGCTTGCGACTAAGCTCGCCCCTAGCCACGCATCCATTGGCACGGCAGACCGTGGATTGGCGGAGAGGAAAGGAAGGACCGAGAAGAAAGGAAGGGGCAGGAAAGGAAATGCAGATTGGGGGGGGGGTTACCAGACTCGGAATAAACATTTATAAATCCATATAAATATTTATTCCTATGCGGGAATCGAACCCCTGACTATTGGTTCCGTGGGCGGATGGCCCCGCCACTGAGCCAATTGGTCGCCTTGGTATTACAAAATCCGGCTATAGTTGAAATAATATAATGAGAATCATAACCTACTGTAAGCCTTCCCTGCTTATATGGTATCAGACCTAAGATGAGAAAAAATGAACCGTGCCGCCTCTTCAGTCCACCTCCCTCTGTTGATCCGCCATTGTCGATCATACTAAGCTCAAGTTACCTTGAGAGTGACGTCGCCCTTGTTGTCAGCGGCAAACACATCTGCGCAGCATTTCGCCACGGCCTGCCTCGCTTCGAGCACTCTGCAGTCGAGGAACGGTATGAGGCTCTGGGCGATGTTGGGGGCAAAGTTGAAGTGGGGCTTGGCAGCCAGCAAAGAGCACATGCAGCGCAGGGACACGAGGCCGAGGCTCCTCGTTGACTCATCTACAACCCTGCAACATAACACGCGGTCTGTGAAGTACATCACGAGTGTTCGATAACGTTTTAAATTCCTACTATTAATTCACACTCTACATATCGTCACGCCTGTCTCCCGTAGGGGTAGGCAGAGACCACAGATCTCGATCTGCTACGAACTCGGCATACTTTCCTTGCTCCCTCCACACTCATTACTCTCCTCATGCAAGCCCGCCGGTTAAGGGCACTCTTGACCTGGCCTTTCTTAAAAACTTCAGCAATTTGATCAAGGTATGTTTTCCCTGGTCTTGCCCTACCGACCCTTCCATCCAAATTTGCAACGTAAATTTCTTTTTGCTAGTCTTACATCCATCCATAGACGCCGAAATATATGTATATATATATATGTATATATATATATATATATATATATGTGTATATATATATATATATATATATATATATATATATATATATATATATATGTATATATATATATATATGTATATATTATATATATATATATTATATAGGACGACGCTGGTGAGAATTAGAATGCATCTTCCCTTTCTGAATTTCGGCTTTTATACATAATATTAATAAACAATGAACAAAAAATCTAAAATCAGATTTACTTCAGCATAGCAACATTATCTTTTTTAACAAATAAATGAAATTACTGCAAAACAATCCTAAAAACACAGCTCAATATTCAAATTACATATTTATTTGAATATTAGATAATACTAAATAATTTATTTCATCAAATAACAATTATTATAATTATTTTATATAAACCAAAATTATTTTTACATAATCTGTCAACAGATGGCGCCAAACAAATATAAACTTAGTTTTGTTTATTGCATACAATAATTAAATAAGGATATTAATTCTAACACGCCGACATGTACAAGTGACTAGCTTGTTTACTTATTTTAATAAATAAATAAATGAATGAACCTTCTGTCGCCCTTCTTTTGTCGCAGCACCGAAAACGTCTTCTCCAACCGCTGCAGGTATCGCTTGTAGAACTCCAGCAGTTCCTTTTCATATTTGTACAGAGACAGGGTCTCCTTCTTCACTGTTAAATAGAACAAATTTATTTTTATTTAGAAATTCATTTGTCCAGTGGTAATCAACCTTTTCACAAACACGTGTCAGTCGTGGTGTCGCGGGGCGCAAAAAAAGTAAAAAATAATGCAATGGCAATGACTTCTTAGGTTTTGACACAGTTGTACCGTGTAAATAAATTCAAAACAAGTCACTTTAGGCCAATAAACAAAGCAACACGTACTTATACTTGTGAATCTTTCCAATATAGTTTAAACGTTATCAATAAAACGCTATTACATACAAATTAAAAAAAATACAGATTGTACCTACCAAAATCATCGTAGATCAAAAATTTCTAGAATCTGATTTGCTCAAGGTGGTTCTGTTTGAAGAAGGAAGATACTATTTATGTAGGAGTAGTGAGACTATCACTTACATTTAATATCAGAGTAGTCCTGGTGACGTATTGGGTAGTCCGGCAGGATGTCCTGGAATACCTCGGCAGCTGACAGGGAAGCCAGCTTACGTACTGACATGAGATTGGGTGTGCCATCCTTTAAGTGTTCCTCCATCAGGTAAAGAATGGGATAAAAATTTTTCAACTGAAATTAAGATTTTGATTTACGTATAATTTTGTTTCATGTATAAGTCACTGAAGGTGTGATATGGTTGAATGGGTTGATATAGAATACAAAATCGTTGAAAGTTGTGGCTATTTCAGTCAACCTCCCCTTCTGTTAACCTGCAGCAGGGGAAATTAACCCAAAAGTCGACCGACCGTAGTGTAATATAATACAAGTAGAGAAGCGATCGCCCACATTAAAAAAGTGACGTAAAATGATTGTTCTAGTCTTCTTTGCATTTAAAAAAAACTTAAAATGAAATAGTAATTTAGTATATAAATAAAGTTGAATAATTTTATTATTTTTCTTTTTCGGGTCAGTAGGCGTCTGATGCATCTGATGCTGCCAGCCCAGAACTTGGCCACTGACACCACATCATCTGTTGCCATTATATGGTGTTCTGCTGAGCAGGTTACAGGGCACAGAGAGCAGGATGTCAGGTGTATCATTGTTTGTGTGGCTCTCCACAATCGCACAAGGGGTTTGTGATTGATTTTATTATTTCAAATGTATGGAGGTAAGAAATAATATATGAAATCTTACCTTTTTCTCTGGACTTTCAAGCAATGATGAGCACAAAGCTCCAATCCTCAATTTTTCATGCTGTAACTTGTCTCTTCGGGCAGCCAGCAGATCAACAGTCGTAACGACTTCAGCATCATCACCCTCTTCTCCTGTACCCTCCATTCCTGAATCTGATGCTGAATCTGAGCTCTGTTCATCCTTTGTTTCAAAAATCGGTTGATTGTCATTTTCTTCATTCTCAGATCCTGTATCTATTGAAATAATTGGATAATCATTTTGTAGTGCACAGTGACAGATTCAATTCTTCTATTCAAGTTTAGCCGCGTCTACCCACCTCTACAACTTGACACCCATATTGATTACAATTTTTAGGTCAATGAAATTGTTACTTTATGATTTTTGCGCTATTGTCTCAATTACACGACCATTTTTTCCTTATAGTGTGACTGTGAACTAGGGGATTGTTGTATCACTTCTTTGATTATTTTTATGTCCCAACAATTTAATTAAGATTGTACAACAATAGTTCTCGGGAATAGTTCTGAGCTAATAAAAGCTCAGTTATGTACTACTAAAAGGATGGAGTAAGATATGTCTTAATACTACTATTACATAGTAATGTACAGTCAGTAAACATAACTAAATAATTTTTATTATGCTTACTTACAGTTTAAAAACAATACATTCAATTATCTAGAAACAATTGGGTTGATGATGACGATAAAATCTAATTAATTATGTTGTGAAAGTTTTTCAATACTATATTACTTTACGGACAAATGAAAAATTGGACCCCAAATAGCTACCCCTAACATCTGCCGCACTAGGCTCCAGCCTAGTCAGCATGATGTCAAATCTGTAATGTGGTAGTAAAAGACAGATTTATTCCAAGAACGAGATTATGTTGGGTGTGATCCTTAATTTATTTGCATTAAGAAATTATTATTCATTTACAGCTTCAATCAGTTAACAACCAATATAAGGGGTCTTTTTATACCTGCCACCCATATTTGTATCTCTGTTACTAGTAAAGTTTTCTGATCACCCACTGATTCCACATGATGATTTATACATACAGAAAGTTAAACATGTAATTATAATTACTTACCAACTACTTTTTTAGATTTTTAGTTTATTAGAATCTATATATCTAATCAAGAAATCTATATATAACTAGAAAATAAAAAATATATGTAACAAGAAAGATTTATTCTGTGAGCTTCTGTCCAAATATGGTCTAGACATAGATTTTAACTTAGGAACTGGGTTCACTACCAGCGGCCTAAGGGCTTAAGTCTGATAAAAATTCCTTTAATCATTAAAATTACAGTTTTCAAATGGTATAATGTACCTAAGACACAAATGGTGCAGTAGAGAAATATTTACTTTTAATGTCAATATTGTCAATTACCACATTAAGGTAAATATTTATATGGCTTACAGGTATTTATTCAGAGTCTAGATGTTTGCTAATGTCATTTGTGTGTGTTATGTTATTCACAATACTTGGTATACTAACATAGGGCTATGATAGTAGTTTTTATAATAAAGTAATATTTTTACAATATTGCTGATATGACATCCCCATATGATACCTTTAAAAACAAGTCTACACATTTCTCAAAGGTTGGTAATGCTTCTGTAATGCCTAAGGCACTGCCGATATGTATGAGCAGCTATGACACTCCTGCTCAATTGCCTTCATAACCCAGAAAAAATTATATAATTTATGTTTTTTATTTCAGTATGTAACAGTTATTGTTGCCTTTGAATAAATAAATTAATATTATACACAATTTATTACCATCAAATTCCTCAGTTCTTTCCAGAACTCCATCTTTTGTTTTAATAGGGAGCAAAGGCCGGAGTCGTTTTGTTGGCCTCTCTGACATCTCCTTTTCATATTTCTCCTCCACATCACTGTTATCAGTTTCAGATTCTGCTCCACTATCATTATTTAATGCTGTCATCTTGGAACTGTTTTGTTGGGATCCCCTTTTGCGTTTCTTGGGTTTTCTAACATCAGTTAAGTCAGGTAAGTTTAATATTGTTACAAATATAAAATACTCTACTAACATATTACAGAAGTGTTGCCATTGTAACTGTCTTTTTATTAACACCTTTGTTAAATTTTAACACCATCTTTTAAACTGTGTTAACACTAAGACAGGAAATTATGGATTTTAAGATGGTAAAAAAATTGATTGGTTTTGGTAACTTTAATTCAGTATTCACACTTTTGTAGATTGAGCTATTCTTTCACTCAATAGTGACTCAAATATGCATAATGTATTGAATTTATGGAACACACTCAATAATATACAATCAAATTTCAAAACTTACTTGTTTTCTTTCTTTTCTTCTTCAGGCACATTCGACAGTAGATTTGGTTGCTTAGCCAGTCGAGACATAATATATTTTTGTTCTTCTTCATCGAGCATGTCAGTCCACTCATCTTCTGTTGCAGACTCACTTTCACTGTTGTACATCGACTGCTGAGGTTGTGCTGGCTGCTTCTGTTTCTGAATCTTGTTTCTATGCCTTTGGAGGCGTAATTTACCCTGTTTCCTCATTTTATTGGTCGTTTGGTTATTTCTTTTCACTTTACTTATCTTAACTTTTCCTTTTTTCTGTAAAAACAAATATATTTCTGATACTATTTGATAAATATTAAACGTGATATGATTAGAATATATGAATTATTTCATTTAATTTAAATATTATAACCAATTATAATCTACGGAAAGTTGTATTCGAAATACTTACAGCCATTTTTATTTCTTTTTTTCTAAGTTATTTCACACAAATGTATAAAATCTCCGAAATTGTTCAATAACGAGAGACACAAGCCACACAAGTACAATTCAAATCAATTTTTGTTTATAAATCCACAAAACTAACGTGAGATATAATTACAATGTGATTCTGACTTTGACAATTATATTGACATTTGACAATGACATCAAATATATATTTTTAATACCTGTTCAAGTGTTTAGTCGCATTGGAAATTTCTCTACACGTACATGTCCATATTATTCAATAAAAGAATTGTAATTATTGACTATTAAAAGTGTTTTAGTAGTCATATTTTACATTAAAAAACACCAATCCTCCTACTAGGAAAATATATTTTTTAATACAGGCTATTTCACTTAAACTTTTTTTGATCATAACTAACTACTTATGTTATTCAAATTTAGGTAATTTGTTTACAAGATTTTAATCTTATATTAATAATTATTTTGAGAAAATATTGTATAATCCGTGAAAAGTATGAAATTTAACAGGATAATATAATACAAGCTAATAATTATGTTAGATAGGGCGTTTTCGAACGCTTACAAACTTTCTAAACGTCAGGCAGTTACAAAGACCTCGAAACTTTCTTGTGTACTTTTAAATTCTTGTTTTTCTAGTTTATTTTAAATGGATGATATGTTTCAGTTATTCTTCTTCAACATAGTTCGCGCTTGGAAAGTTTGTTAGGGACTTTTAATTTAATAAAGTTGTTTAAGTAGTCGTACAATAATAATTTTTTGAGATGGTGCCTCAACAACAGCGTAGGAGAAGACGTAGAGCGGCTTTAGTGCGTACTGCTGAACGTCGGGTTGTTGTAGCCCGCGGTACTGGAGGGTTTGGGTTCACTATAGCTGGTCAAAGGCCGTGTGTAGTATCTGCTGTAGCCGTCGGTGGTCCAGCTGAAAGAGCAGGCCTTCGCCCAGGGGATGCGTTACTCGCAGTGGATGGTACAAACGTAGCCCGCGCTCCCCACGCTTCTGTGGCTAGGTTGGTTGCAGCTGCACCGGGTGCAATATCATTGAGTGTTGCACCAAGAGAATCCCCACCCACTGATACGGAAGACACTGAGCCGGAAGAAAGAGCACGAACTAGACGAAGGTACCCTCCACCTCGTAGAAGACCACAGCCTGCTATGCTGCACCATCCAGGTAAATCATAGATGGTTTATATCAAAGTCAAGTTAATGTTATTAAGTATCATCAAGGCATTACAGCCTCGGGTGGGTCTTAGCCTGGTCCAGTAAATTTTTTCACTCGGGTCTTAGTTTGGCTTTCTCTCTCCAGATGATTAATGGAGCCAGGTGTACTTTTCGGAAATCCATTACTATGTGAACAGCCAGAACTTTTACTTAGCTAAGTTCCTCGATAAGCAAACAAAAACTGAAAAACAATAATGAAAAAATGGCCATCAGCAACTCCCAAACAATATCTATTAATTTAATGGTTGTATTCTGTAGAGTGTTCTACCATACCTGATGCCTTGTGTTGGAGTGAAATGTGTCATGTGTCAATGTGGAGAGTTTTGTGACAGAAGTTTTTCTGTTAGATTTTGTTTCAGTTCCCCATAAATACACATCTTCTGCTTGCTTGTCATAGATCTTAGGTAAGTAATAGTTCTGACTACCCATGTTTCTCTCTCCAGTTCTGTACACCAATTGATTCTACATTGTCCTGATTTATTAAGTATATATGTACATATGTATTTAACATTATAATTTATATTTCCTGGTCATCCAATGTTTGAAGTTTGTATGGACTGGACTTCAATATATGAATTTACTAAATCTCACTCTATATGTGCAAAGTTCTTACAAAAGGGGTATAATTTTTTTTCTTTACATATTAATGTATACATATAATACAGGTATGGGGAGTATGGCAAACAGACAATTTGTAATTTCTGAAATGGTTTAGTGAATATTGAATATTCTATATTAAGAAATAATAAAATTTTTTAAATGACTGACTGACTTGTTATATTTTCTAAAATATTTATTGTAAGGTGTTTGGTGCATTTATTGGTATTTAACATTAATTTTGTTTTATGCTATTACTAAAATCATATTAACGAGAAACTAACTTTTTCCAGATTGGCTTAAGGATTGAAATTATTAGGTATGTGCAAATCTATAGTTGAATATTTGCACCCTATGTGTTGTTTGCTCATGCACTTTGCACTTGTGTATTCCAATTTTGTATAACCAATTTTTACCATTTGTAAATTTATTACTGGCCAGCAATGCTTCTACAATAACTGTGGTACAGTGGATGTCTATGGCTGTCTTTGATCGCTTTTCATCTGGTGACATGCCTGCTGTTTATCTTACTACCACATTAAAAAAATAAAGGGCTACAACTGGTTTTAATGTTCACATTTTAAAATTACTTATTCATGAAATTATTTAGGATTACTTTATATTATAAAGCCTTTGGGTTGTGGATTCAGGCAGGATTTAAATCCAAATATTCAGTCTGGATTAGAATCCTGGTTCAGTCTGGATTACAATCCTAGTTAATACTAAATTAACATATAAAATACAGTTTTCAGATTTCTAGATGTAAATATTGTATGTCTCAAATCACTCACTTTTGTATGAATAATAAATTAATTGCAGAAGGAATTCTAGTGCAAATATACAATATATATTTTTAATATCTCATGGTTTGAATTTGTAATATTTTCCTTAAAAATATTTCAGTCTTTTGTAAACTTTTATATTAAAATCTCATATACATAGTTTAAATTTCTGATATCCCCTTTGCATTATTTTTCAGGTTGCCATGCTGCACCAAGTACATCTGGAGTAAACGAAATTCTCCAGAATCTGAGTAGAGCACAGTTGACTCCTAATCAAGTTGCAAGGTTGGAATGTCGCGCGGTTGTGGGCTACTTGGGCACCATTGAGACTCCGCAGGCCACCTCAATTGCAGCTCCAAGCAACGTGCGCAATGCAGTCAAAAAGTTGAGGCAGGAACGTCGTCCTGCTACACCTGTGTTGCTATCTGTACTTCCTAATGCATTGTTGCTTCGACGTCCCACTAGACAAGTACTCGCCCAGTATCCCCGTGAACGTATAGTGTATGCTGGATGTGGTTCGGATGCTGATAGACGTTACTTCGGTCTTGTGACATCAGCTGAACTCTCTGGTGCTGAAGGCGAGGCCTCACATAGTTGCCATGTATTTGCAGTAGATTCGAGAATGGCAGAACACGAAGCCCACATTGCCAGGGCAAGAGAGTTTCAAATCTCGTGCACAAGCGATCCCGTAGCGGAAAGATGCTTGGAATTTCCGCCGTCAGCAGAGTATGTTGTTGGCGTAATACGAGGGATGTACTCTTTGCCAGCTGACGATTGTGCGAGTCCAAACTTACAACCATTATCCAAGTTGGCTAAGGGGGATAGTCCGGCGCTGGGCAATTTTTCCAGGTGTAACAGGCCTATGTTCAGACCGCAGCGCGATAGACGACCTTGCAGGCATGATGACGCGAGGATCGACGTTCCAGAGTTCGTAGCGAACTCCCCACAACCAAGTAACCACAGTGAAGTCACAACAACTTCGAGTAACAGCGACTCTGGAATCGGTTTCCATAACGACTGCCGCAACATTGCCGATAGAATACTCGTGGTGGAGTTTGCAGGTCAACAACCACCGCCGGCTAGGTTCCGACAGGAATTGCCTCGCCGTCCCATGGGACTTGTGGGGTGCAGCAGTTTCGACGCAGACGGCTCGTTCCTATCAAATACGACGCCAGTAGTCGATGGCTTCGGGGGCCAAGGTCGTCATTTAAACCTGGATGACATAATACTAAACGCCAACGAACTGCCTTCCCACGTGAACCAACGGAACGATGAAGACAGTTATAACTACAACAATGTTTATGGCAATCTTCCGTCGAGTTCTAGAAGTTTTCACGGTGTAGTATATGATCAGGTGTATACGGAGAATGAGGGGCACTACGAGTTGGTGGCGCAAACGCATCTTGACGACATCGATCGCGTTGCTGAGACCTTCAATTCTGTTGAAATATACGAGGAGAGGCGTAGACATCCGCCTGATTACTATTCCAACGAGTCAGTGGAGAATGTGACAGTTATATCTGGCAATAGCAAGGCCAGTGTTGATTCTGTGTCAGTGTATTCATCAAGAAGTCACGAGGAGGCAAGGCCGTCACGTAGGAAGCACCTACAGGCTTCGTTGGATGATATGTTGGTGTTAGGTCTGCGTGATGCGCCTCCAGCTCAGGATAAAGATGAGGGGAAGTTCGTTCATCCTGCGAGCGTTAAATGCAAGGTCAGTGCACATTTATTTACTACTTCAAGTAAAAAAAGAAGTAAAGAAAAACACAATGCTATTTTGAGGCAAACATTCCCATAGCACCGATGTGATTTGCATTTGGATGAAACCAAAAAGCAACATTAAAAAGAGAAATTCTCGCATTGTTATAAATATACGTATGACAGGATGATTACTCATCAAATGCGTCTTGTATGCTGACGACAAGGTGTTGCAGGATGTGATGAGTATAATGCATGGAGCTTTATAAAGGAGAAATAAAGATGAATGTTATTAAGACGCCACTTAGAGAGTCACCACTTGGACCGATTTACACGCCAGCCGTTTGACACTATAAATTAAAAAAAATCTCGATAATAATATTAATAGACACATATATATTTTTATATAACTAGCTTTTGCCCGCGGCTTCGCTCACGTGGAGTTTAGTCCGTCACATTAAGTTTCGTGACAGATCATTTTAAGTAAATATATTTTTTTTTACTTCATAGTAAAATTATATTACGACCAAAATTACATAAAATCATTTCAAATTGTACCCTATATGTTGTTCCGATGTATAACCTATATTACTTTAAAGTTTCATCCAAATCCGTCCAGTAGTTTTTTCGTGAAATAGTAACAAACATAATATTCATACTCACAAACTTTCGGATTTAGAAATATAAGTTTAATGTATGCATTATCTTTCAGGTCCGCAAATCTATCAAGCCCCTCAACATCCTTTCGAAGACCAAGAACATTCTGACAGGCAAGGACAAGACGCGGTCACACGACGCGGAAGGCAGACGTCGCGCTCTGAGCGCCAGCGCGGGTGACGTATCGGGTGACGCGTCGGGTGAAAAGTCTACAGACGTGTCCGGAGCCCTGCCCGCCGCTGCCAGTGAGCCCGACCTCAGGGATGCCCAGGTAAGTGATTAACATTGCTCTATTTTATCTTATTAAGAACTCGGACATTTTTGTACTAAATGTAGCATCAACCCACGGCAGTCCACTGCTGGACATAGGTCTCACCCAACGCGCGCCACCTAGCCCGACCTTCGGCTACACGCGTCCAGTCTCTGCCTTATTGAAAAATGTAGCATATTTTTCTCTTTTTTTTTCCTCAAATATTTTTACACCCATTTGCTACGGCATACATGTGTATGCCGTAGCAAATGGGTGTGAAAATATTTGTACATTAAAACTAAGTAAAGTGTGTACTTTACTTAGTTATAATGTATACCGTCGATTATCTTTTATAACAAACAAATGAAATTACTGCGTAACAATTCTTGAAATACAGCTTAATATTCAATACATACCTATATAAATTTTCAATCAATCAAAAATCTGCGGCAGTCCACTGCTGGTCATAGGCCTCCCCCAAGAAGCACCACCTAGCCCGATCTTCGGCTTCACACATCCAGTTTCTGCCAGCCGGCCTGCGCAGATCATCGCACCATGTAGCCGGGGGCGTGTCCCACACTACGTATAGCGAGACGCGGTCTCCACACCAGCACTCGTCTGCTCCAACGATTGTCGGATCTCCGACAAACGTGACCAGTCCATTGCCACTTTATTTCACAAGATCAGAGAGCTATGGAGAGAGCTATGCTCGGATTTTCTCTGGTAGATACGATTCGGAATGAAAAAATCCGCCAGAGAACTAAAGTCACCGACTTACGACTTTCGAATTAGCAATTATAAATTTTACATAACTCTAAATATTTTGTTTTACACAAAATACAATTATTATAATTATTTTATATAAATCAACATAATAATTACATCAGCTGCCAACAGATGGCGCCACAAGCAATAAAAAAAATTAATTTTTGTCTATTGCATAAAGTAAGTAATGATGTTAATCCTTATACGCGCACATGTACGTTAGAGTTCGTTACCCTTTGTTAAGTGCAGCCAGACAAACAATCTAATCCACGCGTACTGTTCTAATCTTATGTAAGGCTGAGGCGTTCTTATCAGATAACTATCGTCTACAAGTGAATTCTTAACGTCGATGCACCGGCTCATTAGTGGGTACCTCTGTATTTTTAGAACGTTCTCTGAGTTAAAGTAAAAATGTTTTGTATTGTATAGAAACAGAAAGGCAAACGAGCAAACGCACCAGTACTTTATCGGGGAGGGAGGGGGATATTTACGCCAAATTCAAAGAAGAAGAAGAATTTAAAAATATGTTTTGTGACACTTTTTTACAGAAAATTAATGCTTAAATTAAATATATATTGAATTTAACATTCAAAGAAAGATTAAACAAAAAACAAATAAAACCTAAAATGTACCACAAAATGGTTCTTGCTCAGCGTAACCCAAGCGCTCTATTGGAGCACCTGGCGCTGGTGTACAGCAAGAACCATGTAGTCAGATTGGTAATCGGACCACAGTGATGAAACTGATTAAGATATAATACACACATATACATACACGTAAGAGTAATAATAAATCAAAAACAATTAAATTTTTCAAAGTGGTAGACACACGCTGCAGACGAATAAGTACTTTATAAAGGGTTGCATATTATTTGTATGTAGCATGAATGGGCCGGCTCGCCCGGGGAGGTACCACACTCCCGCAGAAAACCGGCGTGTGAGTGGTAGCTCAGCTACCGCGCTTCGTACGGTCAGCGGTTGAGTTCCGGAGGCCCATCCCCTCTCCCCCCTCCCGGTACAAAAAATTCGCTGTAGTAAAATTGTTTTGGAATTATTAACCCTAAAGACTGGAGAGAAAGGGAAAGCCAAGAAGGTTTTTGCCCCGGTTCGAATAAATCGTAGAATTAGTTTCGACGTTCAGTGATACATGCAGCCCTATACGCATCTCAGGAGCTTTGCCGGCCTTCGGGAAACGTGTACGCTTGTTTCTTGAAGGTATATTGTTTCGGTTAGAATTTTTTTTTTAATTTTACATATGCAACTCGCCCAGCACTGGTCGATGTAATATTCGCTTTATTTATAAATAGAAGAGATAAAAAAGCGTTAACTTTTTTATTTATTTATTTACATACATATAGTCACACCTGTCTCCCTGTAGGGTTAGGCAGAGACCAAAGATCTCCATCTTTGCTTCCTTCACACTCATCAATCTTTTCATCCATCCTTCCTCTCACGTTCATCGTAGCGAAACGGCTCTCCGTCCGTCGCTTCTCGCCCTCGTGGGAACCATGAAGTGATTGGTGGCGAACCACGTCGCCGTCATTTTTAACGAATTAGGTATATTAAGATTCGTCATAGTGAATCCAACGAATTTATTTATTTAATCTTACGAAAACATGATACGTATCTGTTTAGTTAACATAATGTAGATGTGGACAGTCAAAAGTTTTACTTAGCTAAGATTCGCGACAAGCAAAACAATAATAGAAAATTAATAATGTGTGTTTTTCTGCTGATGAAGTGGATTTATTTGGAACTTAAATCAAAAACTTATCGGAAATCGGCCATCAATTCTCCACCCACCAACCACTATACACAACCATCAAACACACATTACCGCTTTTCCACCTTGTAAACGACACGTGTTTCGCCCCAACACGAGGCATCTGCAGGTATAGTAGACTCTAAAAAACACACATTATTAATTTTCTGTTATTGTTTTGCTTGTCGCGGATCTTAGCTAACTAAAACTTTTGACTGTCCACATAGTGATGGATTCCCGCAAAGTAACGCCTGACTCCATTAATAATTCATTAATAATAGTGTACATGATCAAATAGCAATAGCTCAGTTGGTCTGAGGTCGTTAGTTCTTCCATGGACTCTTGATATGAAACTTTTTTTCCTAAAACAATTGTTATTAAGTTTATTGAAATAATTAATAGACATTCTAGTAATATTAAAGACAACTAGCAAAGTTGTCTTTAAAAATTGTGCCAGAGGATATTTCTTATCAATCACCCATTTATATATAACTATGTATGTCTTTCGGAGCGTTTTCAAGTTGGCTCGGTCAGATGTCCTGCACGATTAATTTATTCCTTAATTGACCAATGTCAGTTATACTACAAATGTAATGTATTGGCATATTTTCGAATATTAGCTATTTTTATGTGGTGTTATGTTTTTTGTGCGGAAAGGTGTTGTTGGCCTTATGGCATTTACAACTTCGCGGGAAGGAGCGAAATCAAGGCGCATCGATTTTGTTTAGCGAAACAAATAAAATAAATACAGTCTAAAATTAAACTTTTTCCGCTATGTGATGTTATGTTATAGCCTTTTTTGTGCGGAAAGGTGTTGTTCGTGGAAACCTGTCGGATCGTTTTTACAATTTCGGAAGGGGGAAGGAGCGAAATCAAGGCGCATTGATTTCGTTCAGAGAAAAATAATTAAACTTTTCCCGCCATAAAAAACTTTTTTATTTTTATTTTATTTACTAAATAGGGCATATTATTTTTTGTCGTTTTACAACTAGGTGCCTCGTTTGCCTGCTCTGCCATTAAAAAAATATTGATACTCATTTTCCTACCGATAATTTTTACGCCTTCATAGCGAATATACCAATTCATCTATTACCACTATAGTTATTTATCCCATTAATTGGGATGGGGGCCAGACTGTATGCCGATTAGTACAGTATCGGGGTCCGTACACCGCGCTCGTGTTCCGAAACGGGTGTGAGCGGTACAGTTTTTTTTTTTGGTGAATTGTCACATATTGGCGGTAATTTTAAAATTTGAATAATAAATAGAAAGAAAGTTGTGTAAGACGGCTTTTCGAGTGAACTTATGTTTGTATGGTGCGTGTATAAAATGATTTAAACAAATTTTTGAGTTTTGATAGTGGTGGCGCATTTTAAATTCGATTTTTCGGTATAATTATCAAAATTTATAACTCGAAAAATAAACATTTGTTCTCACTTTTCACTTTTGATGCCATCATACGGATCATCTTAAAACGTATCCCATGGAATACTTAGTATTTACCTTAAAATACCTTTTTTATACCTAAAGTTTTAAGTATGGTTTTATTAAAATGTCACAAACTATGAAAGAAAATCAATTTTTGGTTGGTCCTATAAAATTTACCCATAAAATAAAATAAATATGTAAGCTGTTATTTACAGTCAAATATAATACTTGTAACTTATTTGCTTTTGTTGTCTAGTTGTAAACGTAATGTCTAGACACCGGTTCGATTGTCTTGCTCTTCAGCATAGGTTTGTTTTACACATACGGATCCCAAAATGTACCCATACGGGCTTACAAATTTTGATAATTAGGTCGACGGTACAGTACGGACACACAGATAAGTAAGATTTGTATAAAACAAATGATTTTATTTGAAGGTTGACTATTGATAAATAGGGATATAAAACGCTTTACGCTCAAAATCCCATACTAGGATCCTCTATATTTAGACAAATAATAAGGACGAATAACTAGACAAATACAATACATATATTTAAAAAAAAATACAAAAATCTAATTTTAAGTATGCAGTAGGGAACTTGTTCTTTTGGACGCGGTGAATTTAGTGCATGACTTTGTGTTTTTTAATTCCATTGTACTGTACGTGTATTTTATGTGTATGTGTATATGAGTATGAGTAGTTATATATATGGATGTATTTGTATGTACGAGTGTGTCAGTATAAATGTCGTCACTGTGGTCCGCGATCTGACCACAGTTGGTTCTTGCTGAAAACCAGCGCCGGGTGCTCCAATAGAGCGCCCGGCATATGCTGAGCAAGAACCATTTTATGACACTCGTTAGATTAAAATTATTTTCTTTTTGTTTTGTGTTTTTATTTGTATATAGTATACTTATATACAAATAAAAACACAAACTTATATTATTAAGGATTTAATTTTAGTATTTGTAAAAAATGGTGTCATAAATAAAGTTTTACTATTCTATTCTATTATAGACTCGGTATGAATATTTATAGATTATAGAAATATCTTAATCCGGGAATCGAAACCCCAATGGCGTCCCTTGGCTAACAAAGTCGCAATTGGTTTATTAGAACCATGGTATTATGAATTTCTGGCACATTGACAAAAGACGACTCGACCAAAGAACTATCACAGAATGTAGACGTTAAGCTATAACAGTTTTCGAAAATACCGTGTTTTATATGGTGAGTGCTTGGATTTGGAGGCCCAACTCCTTTCCCTTATATCATTTTTCTCCCTCCCATCAATTCCTTCTTCCTCCTATTATTACCAATTTAACGCTTAATTAGGTAATGCATGTGCAATACATATTTATTCCATATTAAAGCTGATACGCCTTTCCGCCATTTTGGTCGCCACGATGGATGTTCTTCGTGGTTTATGGTATGTCTTTGTAAATGTGACGCAGATCGGAATAAGATATAGTAGAATCGACATATAGCGTACCTTTAATATACCGGCAATATTACGTCGTACCTACCGGACGAATTACAAAACGACCGATTATAAGTAACACTTGAGAGATATAAGTAAGTAAATGCGGTCGGTCGTTATAGGCGAAATCTTATACAAGATGTCCCAGAACTCAACGTCAAGCCGAAATGGGGTGACAGGATTGATTGTAACCATCATGAGAAAAATCAGAAAAAAAATATATCCCATGCAGTTTGAATATTATGGGCATTTAAGAAAAACCCAAAAACTTGGTCAAACTGTAACCATTTTTCGGTTATTGTGGTTAATTTTTATTATTTTTGTTCATTTAAACTTTGGAACCGTAACCCTGAATAACATTTCTAGAATCACAGTAAAAAATAATGTAAAATGGTTGTACCATTTTATACTTGTTTGTTTCATACTAAAAAAAAACGAGTAAAAAAATAAAAATCTCAAGTAACCCGATTTTTGCTAACCAATTTTACGCAGTTAAAATGTTTTTTATTCGCACAAATTCACCCCGTTTCGGCTTAACGTTGAGTTCTAGGACACCCTGTATACAAATTCTACTATAATTTGATTTCATGTATAAACAGACAGTAATTCGTTTGAGTGGGTTCATTTGATATAACAATCGGCCACGCGTGAAATACAAACACGTTTGAAGTACTCCCACATTCCTATCAACCACTGATCGAAATACAATTAATTCCATTCCTAAACATCAGGTCGCCTACTTGCTACTTTGTTGAACTTCCACGAAAAAAAGCCGGTTAGTGAATAATAAAATTCAATATTAGCATTTCCGAACTGATATGACAAAAGGACCTTCAAAAAACAACCCTATTCTTATCTCAAAGGCTGCCAAGGCATTTGCAATGTAAAGCTCTCCGTAGGTCGATAGGCGCGTCGTTCAATACCCGCATCGGAATAATTATATGTATGGTTTTATAAATATTTATTCCGAGTCTGGTAACCTCCCCCAATCCGCATTTCCTTTCTTGCCCTTTCCTTTCTTCTCTATCCTTTCCCTTCCTCTCCGCCAATCTACGGTCTGCCGTGCCAATGGATGCGTGGCTGGGGGCGAGCTTAGTCGCAAGCGTGCCGACCGTCCCGGGATCGAGCTCCCCCGGGCACTATGGTGCCTTACCTCAGCACGCAGGGCTCTGCTGGGGCTGACCTCTATCCTTCCTTGCGGCTCGTGGGATTCATTAAGACGAATTTAATATACCTAATTTGTTGAAAATGACGGTGACGTGGTCCGCCACCCGGCACGATCTGATTCCCACGACTAATGAAGAGCCGTGTCGCTGCGATGAATATAAAAGAAGAATGGATGAGTGTGGAGGAGGCGGGGAGCGTTTGCCGGGATCGTAGCGGATGGAGATCTGTGGTTTCTGCCAACCCCGGCGGGGGATAGGCGTGAATATATATAAAAAAAATTAACATACATCACAATGTCAACTTCGAAACGTTTTTTATGAGATTGGAAGGCAATCGAGGAAGGAATAACTATTACTAATCTGGGTATCCCTCCAATCCGCCTTGGACAAGCGTGGTGAGTCAAATATCTATTCTCCTAGAAATGGGTAGACCCATGCCCAGCAAATGGACCTCTCTTAGGTAAGGCTGAGACTTTAGTTTAGCTATTGCAAAGGGTTATATATCATTCGGTTAGTTAAGATCAAGCACGCTATGATATCTCGCTTAGCCCATGACTTTGTTTTCCTTTGGAAAAATTTACAGAGTACATTATCACAAAACTGTATTTCTGTTAACAATGTTGATACCTGATAACGAGTGAACGGAAATAGGGTATTGTTGCCTTTTCCTGTTCTTATGTGCCTTAAGATAATCCGCAACATTTATATACATCATAAGGGCTGCGACACACTGGGTGGACGTATATTTCGAATAAACAACGACTTAACCGGCAACGCTTCCGCGACTCCTGCGGTGTCGCGGTTGTCCATGGGCGTCGTTGATTGCTTTCCATCAGGCGACACGCTTGCTCGTTTGCCCTCCTATACCATAAAAAAGCAACTAAAATGTTCACTATGTTTTTATCTAAAAATGGAAAATTTAATGTTTATAATAGATTTTAAGTCGCTCAGAGACCGCAGAGTGCTATGTCTAATGAGAAAACTGTCTGATGTTTTTGCTGGTGGATATGATTTGAAACGGAGAAATCCACCGGGAAAAGCGAAATAGCTCTCCGAGTTTATACACTGAATTGGCAATAGGCTGGCAAAGCTTGTGGAGGAATGAACGACTGTTGAAGTAGACCAGTAGTAACTAATGTGGGGACCGCATCTTGGTTAACTTAGTGTAAAATGCTTTTTGATCCGATAAAGTGATGATTCACGGAGGGCGGATTTTTTTATGGCATAAGAAGGCAAACGAGGAGGCGTGTCACCTGATGGAAAGCAACCAAGGCGGCCCATAGGCATCCGCAATGCCATAGGCAGTGCGGAAGCGTTGCCGACCTGAAAGGAAAGTGAAATTATGGGAGTGGGAGTGGGAAGGGGAGGGTGTTGGGCCTCCGGAACTCAGACCGTACACCGTACGAAGCGCAGTAGACCAGCTACCGCTCAGACGCCGGTTTTCTGCGGGAGTGTGGTACTTCCCCGGGCGAGCCGGCCCATTCATGCTACAGACAAATAATATGCCATTCTTGACAAAGTATTCGTCTGCAGCGTCAGATAGGTCTTTCGGCTGCATATACGCCCTCTCCAAGACAGCGTGTCTTGGAGAGAGCGTATATGCAGCAATGGAATACTACTGGCTGTTATTGATGATGTTGATAAAAAGCTTGATAGGTTGAAGATTTAATTAAATTATACGTGCTCTCGGTGTAACACACACGTTATTGTAGTTATCAGCTGCACGATCGTCTCCAAGGGCTTAGCTAAATATAGTTTTCTAATAATAACAAGTAAGGTCGTCCGTCTATTGATATTTGCCTGCTTGTTAAGTGATAATGTTGCACTCACATGATTAGCAAATTATACTAATCCGAATAACAAATCGTTTTGATCCAAGGTTCCTTGTTTCTTACAACTTGACGATAAATTTTATAAACATACTCGGCTAGATTCTTTAATATTGCATAAGGATATTTCATCGCTAGCATTTTTTTATGGGATAGGTAGGCAAACGAGCAGGCGTGTCACCTGATGGAAAGCGATTAACGCCGCCCATAGACAGTGCGGACGCGTTGCCGACCTTCCTTAAAAAGTGTCATTATGGGAGTCAGAGTGGGAGGGGGAGCGGGAGGGTGTTGGGTTCAACGGCTCACCATACAAAGCGCGGTAGCTAAGCTAGCACTCAGACGCCGGTTTTCTGCGGCTTTGTGGTACTTCCCCGGGCGAGCCAGCCCATTCATGCTACAGACAAATATTATGCCATTCTTGACAAAGTATTCGTCTGCAGCGTGGCTCTACCACTTTTTTGTTTCTTTTACAATTAAGACAAATTATTTGCAAAGATTTCACTATCGAAGAACCTAACACAAAGTTTCATCGCCACCATCTGAATGAGTGGCGATTTTGTAGGTACGGTGCATTTTTCTCGAAGATTCTTTCCACGCACCACAACTCTGTGGTACCAGCTACCATCAGTAGTATGTCCGAATCCGAATCGATATAATATGGGTATCTTAGAAAATTAGGTCTACACATTTCTTGCAGATGGACAAGCTAAGTTTTCATTCCACTTTAAGTTTACTTTTTATACGAGTAAGGCAAACGAACAAACGTGTTGCATTACGCAAAGCAATCAATACCGCTCAGAGACATCCGCAACGTACGTTGCGGATGTCTCTGAGCGGTATTGATTGCTAAAGTAAACTTAAAGTGGAATGAAAAACTTACAGAACCCACAATATGTTTGTTTAGTATTATGTTATTTAGTAATATGACATTTTATACAAACATTTATTACGTACTAACTACACACCAAGTAAGTAATCACAATAGAACTTATTTAAAAATGAATTAACAAATCACGTTTTTATTATAGTTTGTTACCTGTGCACATTTCTCTCTCGTGTGTCTGAAAATTGTTGGGGGTGTACACAAAGAGCGTCACGTGGTAATTAGTTTAGCGGCTTTTCGAGTTGTTGTGTTTGCCAAATGTTTGGCACGTCCCGCACGAATGTGTGGCTATATTTGGCCAACATGTCATCTGTTTACTCGATTGAGTTGGTATATCCTTTATCCAGCTCAATCGAGTAACATTCTCAATAGAATTTTTTTATAAATAAGTTGTCACTGTTCCTTTTCTCTCTCTCTTTCTCTCTCTCTATTCTCCTCATACAGTACCTACAACTCAATAAGTAATAAAAAAAAATAATTTCTACTTAGGTCAACTAAAAAAAATATTTTTCTCCCATATAAAACTAAAATTAATTACTTAATTAAATAAAAACTTTGAATGATAGAATAAGGAATGAAGATATAACAGAGTGATGTGAAGTAAAAGGAGTCGTGACAAAAGTTGAGAAAGGGATGCTTAGATGGTTTGGGCACAAAGAGAGGACGGATGAAAAACAACTGGTAAAAAAAATACGTTGCGGATGTGGATGGAAGGGTCAGTAGGGGTAGATCAAGGAAAACATACATTGACCAAATTGCCGAAGTCTTTAGAAAAGACCAAGTCAAGAGTGCCCTTAACCGGCGAGATCTTGCATCAAGAGTGTGATGCGTGTGGAGTAAAGCAAAGAAAGTGTGCCGAGATCGTAGCAGATGGAGATCTGTGGTCTTTGCCATACAGGTGGTGATGTTATGTATGTGTGTTATTAACGATTTAAAATTTGAACATGATATATAAATATAGATATGTGGTAGAGCCACGCTGCAGGCGAATATTTTGACAATGATGGCATAATATTTGTCTGTAGCATGAATGGGCCGATTCGCCCGGGGAAGTACCACACTCCCGCAGAAAACCGGCGTCTGAGTGGTACTATACCTACCGCGCTTCGTACGGTGAGCGGCCGAGTACCGGAGGCCCAACACCCTCCCCTTTCCTCTACCCTTCCCCTTCCCACTCCCATTCTTCCCACTCCTATAATGACACTTTCCCTAAAGGTCGACAACGCTTCCGCACTGCGTATGGCGCTGCGGAAGTCTATGGGCGGTGTTGATTGCCCTCCATCAGGTGACACGCCTGCTCGTTTGCCTTCCTATCTCATAAAAAAATGTGGAGATTGTGAACTAATAGTATGAATTGAAAAAACAGGATCTCGCCACTCCTTACGTATACTCTTGTCGAAGTGTTCTCTGTAGCGAACAATTACTTTGAGCCTGATCGTTAACAGACTGACGTTTGATGAATAAAACGTAAACTTCTTACGTCAAACAAATAAAAAATTGTATTCGGAAATAGCCGAGCACGAAGTTGTTGGCTTATTTGTTATAATTGGGCGCAGGACGCGGCCGCGCAGGCAAAGCGCCCGGTGTCAAGGATCCGTACGTGTAAACAAAGGCGCACAGTTTATCAACTACATGTTTACGTTCCATTCACGGTGTCTGTGTGTTATGTGTTTATTTTTCTTGTGAGATAATTGGAGATGAAAGTCGATTCACTTCTCTGTGTACGTGGCAAGCCAGAATATTTACTTGGCTAAGATCGGCGATGAGCAAACAAAAACAGAAAAATACATACATGTATGTATGTATAATATTTAATATTTCATATGTCTTCTAGTTTGTAAAAGTAATATATTTAAGCCCAAACTGTGTAATCCTACTTTGGTTTTTATTGCTTGTTATATTATTTTTAAATAAGAAGTTGTGTAATTAAACTGTTTGGATTATCTAATAAATAAATAAATAAATACATACATACATACATACATACGTACGTACATACATAAACATATAGGTATGCAGTAGGTAAGGTACAGAGACCACAGATCTCCATCCGCTACGATCCCATCACACCTTCCTTGCTTCCTCCACACTCATCCATCTTTTCATCCATCCTTCCGCTCACATTCATCGTACTGAAACGGTTTTCCGTTAGTCGCTTATCGCCCTCGTGGGAATCAGAACGTGACGGGTGGCGAATCACTTCGCCGTCATTTTTTGACAAATTAGGTTTATTATAATTCATCATAGTAAATCTCACGAACCGCAAGGGAGGATGGAGGTCAGCCCCAGCAGGGTCCTACATGCCGAGGTAAAGCAGTATAGTACCCGGAGGAGTCCGATCCCGGGACGTTATCGCTTTCGTAAATAAGGTTGTACTATAACAATAACTAGAAAATGTACTCATTTAAGTATCTTCTATGTTCATCAACAGCCTGCGGCAGTGCACTTCTGGAAATAGGCCACCCTTAAAACTTGCCTCCTAGTCTGATCTTTGATTTTGCCGCAGTTTGGGAATTCGTCATTTAACAGTCTATGTTTATGTTCTATGGATAATCCATCAAGCTATGATTTCATTAGAGTTATAAAAAGATTTATTCCAGATAGCTCCATGATTTAAAGTATTTATTAGAGGTTTAAAAGAAATATATTCTTCTAATTACATATGAATGTGTGTCAATTGAAAAGGCGTAACTGCTGGCATAGAAAATAGGCCTTGGTACGCTTGCATTCCATAGAATACTAATCGAGGGCGTATTCCTCGTGAGTTATTATAGATAGACATATATACGACAAGGACTTTCTTTAGTGCTTAGGCACTCCAGAAAATCTATGTAATTATTCATCATCATCATCAAGGCCTTAGCGTGGTCCAGTAAATTTTTCCAGTCGAATCTTCGTTTAGCTTTTTCCCTTCAGCCCTTCGTACCGATTGTCCTTAAATCGTCCTCGATTCCATCTAGCCATCTGAGCTTAGGCCTTCCGCGGCTTCTACGACCATCTGGTTTGCCGTAAAGTAGGCGTTTGGGTGCTCTAGCCTAGTCCATCCGTACCATGTGCCCAGCGCAATGAAGGCGTCCAATCTTAATTGTTTTGATGACGTTCGGCTTATTGTACAGCTTGCTCATTTAGCTTGTGGTTGTAAAGAGTACGCCATCGCTCATTTTCCAACACAGGACCAAAGACAAAAAATCTTTGGTCCCATGTAATTATTACGCGGAGAAAACCCTTTTAAGCACGTTGGATGTTCAAGTGAGTGCGTGCATGGAAAGTACCTAAGCATCCTTCCTAAGCTACCATACATAAGCTTCTTTTAGCTTTAAAATTATCCATTTCAATGTATTACATACCTTGTAAGTAGTACATAAGAAAAGCTCGATTAAAAAAATAGTATATATACACAACTGTTTCTTATAAAGTAACGATACTTATAAGATAAAATTTGTCTGTTAACTTTTAAAAAAATTAAAAACAGATAATATAAAAAGGACGGAGGTCAGCCCACGGCAGAGGCCCGCATGCTGAGATAAGGCACTATAGTACTCGAGGGTGCCCGATCCCGGGACGGTCGGCCGGTTGCGACTAAGCTCACCCCTAGCCACGTATCCATTGGCACAGCAGACCGTGGATTGGCGGAGAGGAAGGGAAACGGATAGAGAAGAAAGGGAAAGGCAGGGAAAAGGAAACATGGATTTAGACATGCTGATAGGGATATGATACTACCGCAACGGAAGATAAGGAGTGATATGGTAGTAGCTCGCTGTGCCGGGGTCTCGTACCCGATATAAATATGTTATTTTAATATCATTGAATATTGATACGTGGGAGTCAAAAGTCTTACTAAGCTTAGATCCGCGATAAGCATAACAATAACAGAAATTTAATAATGTGTGTTTTTTGTGCTGGATGAAGTGGATTTATTTGGAACTTAAACCAAAAACTTACCGAAAATCGACCATCAACTCTCCACCCACCAACCACTATACACAACACCAAACACACTTTACCACTTTTTCATCTTGTAAACGACACGTGTTTCGCCCCAACACGAGGCATCTTCAGGTGTAGTAGACTCTACGGAAGACAACCGAAAAGTGTCTTCCGTGAAAAGTGTGTTTCTGTTATTGTTTTGCTTGTCGCGGATCTTAGCTAAGTAAAATTTTTGACAGTCCACATAGTGATGGATTTCCGCAATGTAACGCCTGACTCCATTAATAATCTGAATATTGATTTTAAGACTATCTGTTGGTTTTCGATTGTTTGACTATAAACATTTTAATTTTGGCCAGTTTGTGGGTGGGAACATTTTTGAATAAGACGGTCAATTCGATTCGAAGAATATTTATTATACGGCGAATGTGAAATCGAAGACGGTCGATCCATATCAAAGTGTTTGGACTGATCGATCGGGTATCGGCGCGACACGGCGGACGCGTCGGGGCCGCGCGTTGACCCACATGTGAAGCTTCGTAAATAGACTGCTACCAAATGAGGATCAATTGGCTTAGTGGCGGGGTCCACGGTGTCAATGGTCGCGGCTTCAATCCCCGCATCGGAATAAATATGTATATCTATGACTTACATATATTTATTTCGAGTTTGGTAACCCCGCTTTGGACAAGCGTGGTGGGTTAATGACTGTTCCTCCAGAAATGGAGAGGCCCGTGCTCATATATGGGATTTGAAAAAAAACAGGACCGAGCCTCAACGTTGACACACTGATGTGGTCGCCGGGTTTTGCGTTTTAGTTTATAATAGTGTAAACAAGAATTGGTTTATTTGGTGATCTGATTAACTCAGTGGCGAAGAGTTCACTTATGGAGCCAAGAGTCACAGGTTTGAGGGATCGACAGATACGGTTATTTAATCCTGCAGTAACAAATGTGCGTACATATTAAATTATAATTCATACCTAACTGATTTTGTAACTGATGTTTGCGTGCGTGCGTGCGTGCGTGCGTGCGTGCGTGCGTGTGTGTGTGTGTGTGTAATCTTATCCTAGGCAAAGGTGTTTACGCAAAGCTTTTGCTAACAGGGGTAGGGATTTTTTTACTTTTCCCTGTAACGCTGATTTTCAGCCACTCCCTTCCCGCAAGATGTAATGCGGGAGTTATAAATTGAGTAAGTGATAGGTGCGAGCATGTGTGTGTGTGTGTCTCTCTGTGTGTGTGTGTGTTCGTAAAAGGTCGGCAACACATCTGCGTCGCCTCCGGCGTTGCGGATGTTTATGGGCGGCGGTGATCGCTTACCACCAGGTGACCCGCATGCTCGTTTGCCTGCTTTGCTTAAAAAAAAGATATTTATATTGCCCGATGAAAGGAGAAATCTGCTGTTGTACCCAAATCACCTACATAACTCTTTGAGACTAGTGGCAAATGTAGTGAGACCAGAGACATTGCAGAAGGATTGCCGGGGTTTTTCGTTGTTCCTGTGTACTTTACTTATATGGACTTATATGCAGGAGTTCTGATACCATATGTTCTAGTTTAAGTAATTAGTAAGGATAAACGACCAATTGACTAAATATAGCTGCTATACAGCCATTCTTATCGTACTCTGCATAACCCTGTCGCGTCGGAACGTTGCGAAATCGTTTCGTTCGCGAATATTTCGTTGTCTTCTTTAATCGAGTAGGATTCTCGGCCTGTTTTCGGCTGCATAATCGATGGGGTCAAATGCCAGTATGTTATCGGTTCCATGTTGGTTAATTATATGTAACTTTTGTTAGCGGATGTTTTAAAGAATTATTCAATTTTATACCAGCGTCACTTTTCCTCCGTTGGATTACCCGCTGCAATATTAAGTTGCATCCCCACCACCTTGACGGCTGGCAGTCCACCACCTAATGATTTTAGAGAACAATTTCCATAGAAATACAATTTCAAGTCTTATAACCCGAGAAATATCACACTTTTATAGATTATATATAAATGATTCTGTAAAATGATACATTTTTATATTATACCACGTGTTTTGCGATGAGTGCAGAAAACCGGGGGTCTAATTTCTTCTCCTTCTTTCCCTCCTATCTTCTTCTTTTCTCTCTACTTCTTTTTTCTGCAATTAACGCCGCCCGTAGACATCCGCAGTGCCATAAGCAGTCCCGTACTGCTTATGGCGCTGCGGGTGTCTATCTTCAAAGAAAGGGACATTATGGGAGTGGGAGGTGGAGGGTGTTGAGTCTCCGGAACTCAGGCCGCTCACCGTACGAAGCACTGTAGCTAAGCTACCACTCAGACGCCGGTTTTCTGCGAGAGTGTGGTACTTCCCCTAGCGAGCCGGTTCATTCATGCTACAGACAAATAATATGGCATTCTAGATGAAGTATTCGTCTGCAACGTGGCTCTACCATTAAAAAATTATTTACAAGTGTTGGCGATATATAAGTGTAACAAACTATAACACTGAGCAATAAACGTTCGCCACATCCCGCGGCTAGACTTCTCACACGCTCTGCAGTCAGTTTATTGCGTTTTTTACGCTCGACCACTAATTAACTTTCGTAAATCGTTAACAGCTTTTCGCTTAACCAACGCATGATTTCAAACAACATAATGATGTAGGACATATTTTTAAACATATTATCGATTAAACAACCGAACCGATACGACATTGGCACCTTCAAAAAACAAGCCTATACATACCTAAAAGCCCGGCAACGTTTCCGCGACTCCTGCGGTGTCGCGGTTGTCTATGGGCGGCGTTGATTGCTTTACATCAGGCGGCACGCTTGCTCGTGTGCCACTCCCATCCGCTCCGCTGGTTCGGTGACCTCCGAAACGAGAATCTTTCCCTGTCCTGAGCTAATTCTTGCCATTTGCTGACTTGAAGTTCACGCAGGACAGCAACCTGACCCTGATTTCTCCAGCGATATCTGCGTCGACCAACTGGCCTTCGATCACTTGGTCGACACAAATATGCCTTCACACTGCGATCGTCGCCCTTTCGCTCACAAGGTGACCAAGCTAAAGAAGTCGACATGCCTTAATCGCTCATAATGTTTGGGATGGTGCACCAGGTTTTCTATCTCGGGTTTTTTTCGGACCCTCCATGACCCATCTTCTCTTCTGGTTCTGTCCACGATCTTTATATAAATAAGTATATTTTTGTTTTTTATTAATGAAACTGCAACAAAAATTATCTTTAGTGTTATGTACCAGTGTACCATAATGCAAAAGATGTATAGGATTAGCAAGAGATAGAGCAGCATGGAAATATATAGAGGAGGCCTTTGTTTATCGATATACTTTATCGACATTTATAATCGAGAGAAATTACAGCAATTATACAATCTTAATCATTAGTGGACAGCAATAAAGGCTTCATTTATTTGTTTATTATTTGTATCGATATAATGATACTGCGATCGCGTCTAGGGGTTTATGTCAAACCGCCATTACTGGAGTCGATACTAAAATAAACTAGGCTAATCGTCGTGTGTTGCTGGCCGATGTGTGATATGCCTTTATTTGTACATGTTGCTTGTACCGATCATCCATTTTACATTGCTTTGCACTGTAACATAGGCTATCGATTGGGACACAGTTGTTTTTTTTATTTATTTTTGACATTTCAACGGCATGCATAACGCCGGCCTAGTTATCCGAATTCGTAACTCCAATAAAACATTATTTTTTCTCACCTGCCACTTTTGCTGCTATCTAACGGATAATTTGAAAGCGTATCCAATAGAATACTTCGTGTTCACCTCAAAAAATACATCGAAGGCTATGATGGAAAATCAGTTTTTTGTTGTTGCTGTAAAATATACTCTTTGAATTTGGCTACTGACATCGTGTCATCTGTTGATAGGATAAAGCCACCCGATGAGCAGGTAACGGCACAACAACAAACCCTCGCTGCTCCTGAGCTGGCAGTGGAACTCTTCTACCCTCACTAGTAACGCGTTTTGCGTCGATATGTATGTATGTATGTATGGCCTACATATACATATTTATTCTGAGTCTAGATACCCCGCCAAACCGTGTTGTGCAAGCATGGTAGGTGAATGTCCGTTTTTTCAAATGGGAAAGCCAAGAAATGGGACATACATACACCATCTATATATATAAAAAAATCAATTGCTGTTCGTTAGTCTAGCTAAAACTCGAGAACAGGTGGACCGATTTGACTAATTTTGGTTTTGAATTATTTTTGGGAGTCCAGGGAAGGTTTAAAATGTAAATATGATAAAAATATTAGGAATATAGTAAAAGCAACAATTTCCTTTTCCCTTAGAAACTATTTCTACCTGCCAAATATTTGATGTTCGTCCCGTCGTTCAGAAATCAATTAAATTTAAAAGTCATTCAGAAATCTAATTAAATTCAAAAGTGTCTTTGGTGTACATGTATAATTAAAAATAATAATAAAACCTAATTCATATCGAGCATTTTTTTATTGATTACGATTTCTTTTTGTTCCTGTTAAATTTTGACCACATTTTTTAACATGTGGTCAAAAACATTCTGCAGTTATCGTTCAGCTTTTTTATTTATTGATTCTGAGGCGATACTAAGTTTGCCGGGTCAGCTAGTTTGCAATAAAAATGTATTGTTGCATGCGAAACCACGGTAAACTCTAAATAAATCTAAAGATCCATTCACTACGTAAGGATGAGTTTATTCAGAAATCTCTGTAGACAGATTTACACCTGAAATACTTCGTAGTTCCTAATATTACTTCAAAACATTGTAATAACTAATTCATTGTGGATTCCTCGTGTTGTTCCCTTGTCGGTGTCTATGGGGCGCTTCTTACGTGTGTGTAATCAGTCTCTCACGAGCTACGTACGTTGACAGACGCTGCCGGCCTCACCACAGTTTTTCAATCGCGAGAATTTGATTTATCATCTATATACTGCTGTGTATGATACAACCGATTTTATGTCTTATGTGTTAGTGTTAAAGTATGTTTTGTTTCATTTCTGTTATAGTTATATTTGTAGTGCTTGTGATTTAAACGTGGTTGAATTGTGGGATATCTCTTTCACGCGCTACGCGATGTGAGAGGGATGGTGTTGACTGCATGTTTGTGATGGATTGAGATTCTGTTTGGTGATGTAATAAGTGATAAGTGTGTGCGCCGGTGATGGAACTGACGATGGCGAACCGGGTGATGGGGTATATGATCTGCGGTTATAACTCTGTGGACAATTTGCTGGTAAGTTTTTTTTGTAACAATTTTTCATAATTTAGTCTTTTTCTGTTTATCTTCGGTCTAAGTATCAGAATTCATAACTTTAAAAAAAATATTATTTTCTCATTTTTACTGTTGATGCCATCTAGCGGATAATCATAAAGCGTGTCCAATAGAATACTTCGTATTTACCTCAAAGTATACCTCTAATACCTAAAATAAAGAATGGTTATGTAAAATTTTCTCACACTTTAAAAGAAAATCGGTATTTTGTTGTTTCTGTAAAATTTACTCGTACGGACTTACAAATTCTGATAATTAGGTCGACAGTATGTTTTGCAATTTGCAATTGAGGACTCTAAAACCCTTTTGTATCCGTTTTTCTAAAACCCACATGTGTTCTACTGATGGGCACGCTGCCTCCCCATTTCTGGAGTAATGAACATAACACGCTTGTTCAGGTAGATTGGTAGAACACTCAAAATCAAAAGTTAAATTCTTGCAAGCCAGATATATTTATTATATATATTTATTTCGATGCAGAAATCAAAACTGTGAACATATAGACTTCGAAAGAAGCAGCTTCGCACGACAAAAACGAAAAGAAAAGTTTCATCCCTACCATTTGGATAAGTGGTGATCCAGTACGGTGCGCGCTTCTCGCGAATTTCTTTCCACGCACCACCACCTCTCTGTGGAATAAGCTACCTCAACTGATACGATATTGGTAACTTCGAAAAACAAGCCATAAAGGCCGGCAACGTTTCCGTGATTCCTGTGGTGTCTCGGACGTCTATGGGCGGCGTTGTTTGCTTTCCATCAGGCAACACGCTTGCAGAAGAAAGAGCCAACACCCCGCCACCCCCCTCCTCCTCCAATAATCAAATTTTCCTTAAAGGCCGGCAACGCTTCTGCACTGTCCATGGCACTGCGGATGTCTATAGGCGGGATTGATTGCTTGCCAACAAACACGCCTGCTCTTTTGCCTTCCTAATCCTTAAAAAAAATTATAACTCATAATCAACCTTCTTTTGTAAATAATTTTTTAACAGCCCATATATGTCCCACTGCTGAGCACGAGCCTCTCCATTTCTGGAAGAACGGACGTTAACCCACCAAGCTCGTCCAATGTGGATTGGCGGGGCTACCAAACTCTGAATAAATATTTGTAATCCGTACATACATTTTATTCCGATACGGGAGTCGAACCCGCGACCATTGATTCCGCGGGCGGAAGGCCCCGCCACCGAGCCAATTGGTCGTCACTGAGCGAATTAGTCGTTGTGAATATTTAATATTTTTAATTGATTAGTAGCTAGTAGTGATCTAGTACGTAGTGATTTTCCCGAAACTTCTCTCCATGTGGAAATAACTACCTTCAATGGTATGTTTGAACTGGTACGATATGGATGCTTCTGGTAACAAGTTTACATACATTTCAAAGGCCAGAAACACCTTTGTAATGCGTATGGTGTTTCAGATGTCCATGGGGGGCGTTGATTGATTTCCATCACGCGATACGCTTGCTCGTTCGCCTTCTTATCCCATAACAACATTTTTGTTACAAATTAATTCAAACTTCAATCAATCAATCAACAGCCTTCGGCAGACCACTGCTGGACATAGGACTCACCCAACGCGCGCCACCTAGCCCGACCTTCGGCTTCACGCATCCAGTTCCTGCCAGCCGCCCCGCGCAGATCATCGCACCATTTACACTACGGGCGCCCTACACTACGTTTACCGAGACGGGGTCTCCACTCCAGCACTTGTCTGCTTCAACGATCAATTCTCTTTAATTGAGCATATATTACCATTATTCACTAAGACGAATTTAATATACCTAATTTGTTGAAAAATGACGGCGACGTGGTTCGCCACCCGTCACGTCCTGATTCTCACGAGGACGAGAAGCGACCAATGGACAGCCGTTTCGCTGTGTAGAATGGTAGCGGATTAAGCTCCGTGGTCTCTGCCAACCTCTGCGAGGGATATGTATATATATATATATATATATATATATATATATATATATATATATATATATATATATATATATATATATATATATATATATATATATATATCCACTTATTGAACGTTCAATATTGAGTTAATATGTTAGCCCTGATAAAGTCATAATGAGACAAAACAGGTTGGTCTTAATTAAAATATTTATGTGAAACTAACTGTACAATCGTTCACTTAATGAAATAATTAACAAGTTTCTTAAGTCGATAAAACTATAGTACTAGTATACAAATGTTTATATATATATAGTATATTATTTTAATAGTAGATGTATAGTAGCAAGAATGGGCCGGGGAAGTCCCGCTTCCACAGTTCCTTTCCCCTTTGTTTTATTTCTCTTTTCCCTTCCTATTTAATTTTAATATTAAATTCTATGGCAGGCAATGTATCTTTATGGGATAGTGAGATAAAGAAACGAGCGTGTCCCCCAATGGAAAGCAATCAATATATATTAAAAAACAGAGCATGATTTATACAAACACAATACACGCCGCTGAGGCTATTTGTCATCGCATATGCCTTATAATAATTGAATTAATGCAATAAACATAATCAAAAAGGAATGGGTGTATAGTTATAAATTTACGTTGCGAATGTAGATGGAAGGGTCGGTAGGAGAATGCCAAGGAAAACATACCTTGACCAAATTGCTGAAATTTTTAAGACCAGGTCAAGAGTACCCTTAAACGGGCGGGCTTGCATGAGAAGAGTAATTAGTGTGGAGGAAGCAAGGAAAGTATGCCGAGATCGTAGCAGATGGAGATCTATGGTCTCTTCCTACTCCTACTGGAGACAGGCTTGACGATATGTATGTATGTATAGTTTTAAGTGCATAACACAACAATAAATTTATTCCTCTAGCAATTAGTTTATCAAACCAAAACGGAAAATATTTAAAAAATTGTCTAGCACGTAGTAGTGCTAGTGCTAATCTTAAAGTGCAAAACGTAAGTAACTAATTAGCACAATTAATTGGAATTTTACTGCAGGCCGAGTGTTGTTTGCTCTTAATAGGGAAAATTTGAATCGAGCGTCTCGTTTGTAGATCCGTGTCAAGGTGCAATGTCAGGAGCGGTGTGTCAGTGATGGATTATCGTTTGGTTCGTTCATGACCAGTGGGGGGGAAATAAACTACATTCCATTATGACGCACTGACAGCCGTTTGGCGTAGTGATCAGAGCAGAGGTGAGAAGAGTCTATTTAACGAAAAGTAGGGGCCGATCTGCGCCAGGGGGTCGATTGGGGTTCGTAAAAAAAACAATTCTTAATACCCAAATCACAAATACCTGCGTATATAAAATTTGTAAATGGTTTTGTAATTGAGACAGTATGAGTTTCCCGCTGAGCCAATCGGTTAAATTATAATTAATTATAATAAAACTTTTAAAATTAAAAAGAATTAAAACCAAATTTAACGTTCGTACTAATACTTGTCTACTTTGTGTAACTCACTTTATTTTCCTTAAAGAGATGCAATGTAATAAAATATACTTTTAAATATTTAGACATTTTGACGAGAGAATAAAAACGAGACAAATTTGTCTTTTTCTTCGCGTAGTACATTGAGTAGAACACAAATAAATACTTACATAAAGTTTAAATTTTAATTATTTTATACAGCCAATATACTAGACACAATTGGCGGATCGGCGGGACGCACACACAGATTCATAATAATTAGAAAAAACTACTTGTATTCCGAGTACGTTCCATTACACTCATCTTTGAGAACGTATCTCATAAATAAATTCCTTGTGGCGAATTCCGTGCTTGGGTGCTGGACGAGCGTACATTGGAACGAATCATTTGACGTAAGGAGCTAGTTTAAAAGAACGCGTGTACGCTCCGAAATAGATGGAGCACTTTAAATGCGCTGTAATCGTGCGATGCGATTCGATGCGAAAATCTGTTGTCTATACGATCGCTGCTTACATTATTCCCTATTAACCCTTATCAGTCGTAAGTCACTTATCACGTGACCACAGTACTTTATCGCTGCGGTCGTTAGTCACGTGGGAGGTGACAAGACGAGGCATGTTGAAACTCGCTCTGTGTGAAATGCAGGCACTATTTATTGCCTTATTAGTTAAATATCCGTAACAGATCAATTGACTTTTTGCTAGTGGTTTTGCAACAATTGAATTGATTGCTAGTGGTAAAGCCACGCTGCAGACGAATACTTTGTCAAGAATGGCATATTATTTGTCTGTAGCATGAATGGGCCGGCTCGCCCGGGGAAGTACCACACTCCCGCAGAAAACCGGCGTCTGAGTGGTAGCTTAGCTACCGCGCCTCGTACGGTGAGCGGTCTGAGTTCCGGAGGCCCAACACCCTCCCCTTCCCACTCCCCCTCCGATTCCCACTCCCATAATTTCACTTTCCTTTAAGGTTGGCAACACTTCCGCACTGCCTATGGCGTTGCGGATGTCTATGGGCGTCGTTAGTTGCTTTCCATCAGGTGACACGTCTGCTCGTTTGCCCTCCTATGCCATAAAAAAAAATTAACATCTCCGGTTATATATCATTGCCTTTTCCAATTATTTTTTAATATATTGAGTGCAAAAATGAATAAAGTCAATCAAAACTGTGTCTGTAGCTACAACCTATCGAGAATCACGTATATATAAAAAACTATTGACCGATAAGGGTTAATAATCAACAATCAATCCCTATAAATATCATTAATAATGTCTTTTTAATAATATGAAATTTAATTCCTTAAGGGGGCCATACATATATTTATTCCGATGCGGGGATCGAATCCGCGACCATTGACTACGTGGGCAGGAGGCCTCACCACTGAGGCAATCGGTCGTCATATATCAGTTAACGAATTCTCTCCATGTATAATACACAACGCAACCCGCAGACAGTTCCGGCACTGATACCTGGAGTCACATCACGCGTCTTTGTCGCCATTGGTATGCGCGACGTAATTGTTGATTTCCGATGGATTCCTTCCTCGTCTCCTCGCGTGACTTAATCATCGTTAGATTACATAACACTTTTGTCTACTGTAATATTGGAATAATGTTTGATGATAGGCAAACGATTATATGGGTCGCTTGATGTCAAGCAATCTCCATTCATATGTGCAGGAGTGCCTGACTTATTGGCAGCAGCCAACCCAAGGCCATTGTGACAAGCCCTTCCAGTTTTTATTACATCTATCTCCTATCTATTTTACAATTCACGCACATTTCTAGTTTGTGTTTTTGCTAGGTTGAAAAAGAAGAGACTGCTGAAATGGTACGCAACGTATGACATTTTTTTAGGTATCGACACGATATTGGAACATTAAAAAAAAAAACAACTCATATCTCAAATACCAGCATCATATACATTCTATAGTGGTAGAGTCATGCTGCAGACGAATACTTTGCCATGAATGGCATAATATTTGTGTGTAGCATGAATGGGCCGGCTAGCCCGGATAAGTACCACACTCCCGCAGAAAACCGGCGTCTGAGTGGTATCTCATCTACCGCGCTTCGTACGGTGAGCGGTCGAGTTCTGGAGGTCCAACACCTTCCCCCCTCCTTCTACCCCTCCCCCTCCCATATTGACACTCTCCTTAAATGTCAACAACGCTTACGCACTGCCTATAGCGGAAGTCTATGGGCGGTGTTTATTGCTTTCCATCAGGTAACACGCCTGCTCGTTTGCCTTCCTATCCCATAAAAATAGGAAATGTATCTTAGGAAGCGCAGTAAACGTTTGGTAATTCTATTTTTTAAATATAAAAAGTTGTAGCTTTAACTAGTTTGCTAGATCACTGCAGTTAATTTATACTAGACAATCCACTTATTAGTAACACCTGAGAATGCCACACCAGCACTTTTATTTTCTTTGATGGCAATTAGTTATAACTATTACGCTAGTCTCAAGTAGTAAGTAATAAACCAGCTTATCACATTAAGTCTCGATAAAATGGTGTCAATTTTACTATGGACTTTTTCAGTCAACTTAAAAAGTTACGATACACGCATTTATTTCACATCACTTCACTTATACTCCTTAATCGAACTATATTGCATAATACGCCACCACAATCAGACAATATAACTGATAATAATATAAGATTATCGGAATGAAATAAAAACACTACGTCACTGATGTAAGTTGGCGGGAAAAATCCACACCACCACTTTGTAGAAGTATAAAGTCTCTAATATTTCTTGCATACTATGGAGTCGATACGACTGTCTCGTATTTTCTCTTGTACATTGCAGCCCCGCGGAGATTTTAATGTGTGAATGAATTTAAATTTAGTCAACCTGTTATTGGAATCGGTTTATCTTTGTCGACGCGATGTAAACACATCGGTAGTCGAAATTAAAGAGAAATAGAACGTTGCCGATTGTTGGGCTGATTGGCCGGTACAGTTCAAACTGTGTAAGGTTTGTTGTCTTTAAACGTCGCGCCTATGTGTGTTACCGGTTTGATTTGGGCCAATTGGTCATTGTTATCTATATATACTCTATTAACCTGACGGTTATTTAGGATACGCAAAGTGTTTCGTACCCTTTAACAATTTGAAAAATCATTACGGACATCCGTTGGAATAGAAGAGTGCTGGTGTGAAAACAATTTTTTTTTATATATTCACGCCTATCCCCCGCAGGGGTTGGCAGAGACCACAGATCTCCATCCGCTAACATTCATCGCAGCGAAACGGCTCTCCATTGGTAGCTTTTCGCCCTCGTGGGAGTCAGGACGTGACGGATGGTGAATCACGTCGCCGTCATTTTCACAAATTAGGTATTAAATTCGTCTTAGTGAATCCCACGAGCCGCAAGGGAGGATGGAGGTCAGCCCCAACAGAGTCCCGCATGCTCAGCATGCACCCGGGGGAGCTCGATCCCGGAACGGTCGGCACGCTTTCGACTAAGCTCGCCCCTAGCCACGCATTGGCACGGAAGACCGTGGATTGGCGCAGAGGAAGGGAAAGGATAGAGAAGAAAGGAAAGGGAAGGATAGAAAATGCGGATTGGGGGGGGGCAGACTCGGAATAAATTTTTATAAATCCATACATATATTTATTCCGATGAGGGGATCGAACCCGGGACCATTGACTCCGCGGGCGGAGGGCCCCGCCACTAAGACATTCGGATGTCATTTTTTTATACATTTAAAGTTGTTTGATGTAAACGCTTGGTCATTGGTTGCTGGGCAACGCTTCGTTATTAAATACTATTTTCGGAATTTGGCTGCGGTAAAGTTTAAAGATGCGCCAAGGTCGACAAGAAATAGCAATGTGAAGACGTGACAGATGGTAAGACGTTTGCGTATCGTACATTAAGGAATGCTTGGTGTGAATGGCCGGCCGTCGCATGTCTTTCCGACGCCTCTGACCCGATTCTTTACAAGTGGGACGTTCAAATGGATTATTCATGCCGTTTACAGTTTTGAAACTAATGTTCAGATGCAGTGACCCATTTGCGATGGTTCTGTTTCTAGACAAAAGTTGATTTCGCCTCACTTTAATTTTGTTTTTATGACTGCCGAAAATATTTTACAGGGTTTTTCCACGAAAGAAGACATAAGAATTCTTGATAACTACATACTCCAAAATGCATTACCTAAGTTGCATGTGTGAAGCCGAAGATAGGACTAGATGGTGTGTCTTGGTAAAGGCCTATGTCCATCAGTAGACTGCCGCAAGTTGTAGATGTTGATGATGACTCAAATATAAATTATTAAAATAGTCTTTGGCAAAATCTCGACGACCTTGGCTCAGTGGCGAAGTTACTGTTTTCAGATTCATTGGTAGCGGTTTGGGTTAAATATTCAGACGAATACTTTGTTGAGAATGGCATTATATTTGTCTGTAGTATGAATGGGCCAATGGTTGGCCGATGGCTCGACGGGGAAGTACCACACTTCCGCAGAAAACCGACGTCTGAGTTAAAGAAAAGAGAACCATATTGCCGGCTTTTAAGAAATGTGTAGGCTTGCTTTTTTAAAGGTCTAATGCTGTATTGGTTCAAAAACACCGCTGGAGGCAGCTGGTACAGGGCAGTGGTCCGTGATAAGAAGTTTCTGGAAAAAAGCAATTGCACTGGATCCTCACACATCCAGATGGTAATGAATGAAACTTAAAATCTCTAGGCGGTCGAGCCAATGGAGTCTATGTACTTTGTCTTTCTGACAACGTTGAAATCGGTCATGAGTGTTTCGATTTCAGCATTCTTTGGACTCTACGTCGTCCATCCGCTCTCAGCTTTGGACTGAAGACCTTTCGGAGAATTTTATTTTGGGTGACTCAAAGCTTATTCATGCTACATGGAATGATTTTTTAATTTACTTTTATTCGCTTCCAGGATAACGTACATTCTTCGTTGCCACGAGCTAACGTTCGTTTAACATCTGGATATTTTATTTTTGACACTAAACGTATCACACCGGCAGCCGTCTAAATATAATTTTTATCTGTTGGCGCCGTGGTTTATATAATTTATCTGTATCTGTATTTTTGAATGGTACAGATTTAGAATAATTTCTTATCGCGTTTGATATACATATTTTGAGAGGTATTTGTGTGTGTTGGCAGATGCTCAAAAATTTTATATTAAGCCCTGTCTCGGTCACTTTTCTTCAATGCATCTGCATACCACAATATTGATTTCCCACAAAATTAAAGAAAGTTGCAGATTAATTCCCACGTTCACTGGGTTGGGGATCGTGGATTCGTTTTTATTGTTCAGATGCTGTTGCTCATCTTCTGATATATTTTCTCATAGCTGCCTTGAACGGCATCCACGGAAAGAAAAGGAGCCATCGTTTTATATACAGAAAACCACACGGCTATTGTCTTATTATCGTAAAAAAATGTTTTTTTTTAATTGTCAATTGTTTTATTGATAGAAGATGATTAGTAGGATTTCCTCACTGCTTGGCGAAGCTGAATACGAAGATTAGGTAAGGAAGTATTCTGCGAAGGAGCTCTTTGTGTTGCAATGCACAGCCGCAGGCTGATGATGATAAAACATAATTAAAAAACATGCTATGTATATGCCATTATATTGTTCATGTACATATACGCAATCAATCAACAGCCCGCGGCAGTCCACTTGTGGACATGAGCTCCCCAACAAGTGCCTTCACGCATCCAGTTTCTACCAGCCGCCCTGCGCAGATCGTCACTCCATCTAGCTGGGGGCGTTCCACACTACGTTTGCCGAGACGCGGTCTCCATTTTCGCATTCATCTACTCGAGCAGTTATCGTATCACAGACAAACTTAAAAGACTAGTCCACAGCCCATTGGCACTAAAATTTCCTAATTAGGATTTTCCCAATTTCCTAATTATTGACGTGTCTTTGGTTAATTTAATTGAAATATTACCAGAGGAAGAAAATAATAATGATGAAAAAAGAAAAAAAATTGATGCGATGAAGAATATATTTTAAATTTATTGGCAGAGTCGCGACTCAAATATTTAGTAAAACCGTATGATTAAAACCATACAATCTCCCGTGCGTGACATTGTCTAGTGTAATGACTAGGCGTGATCGTTGTTTCCGGTATGAGCTTCCGGTGTCAGCGTCATTGTTCGACCATTAGTTAATTATTTTTAATTTACCTGACGATGTACTGTGCCTTCGTATTTCATTCGTAGTCAATGCGTGTATGTACAACCACTGGACCGACTGGACACTGACAGTCCGCCTGCTTCACAAGCTCAGAGCCACTCAGAGATCTATCCTTGGAGTTTCTCTGGTGGATATAATTTGGAATGAAGAAATCCACCAGAAGACCAATGTAACCTACATAATCTTTCGAATTAGGAAATTGAAGTGCCACTGGGCTGGTCATGTTTTTGAGATCCGACATTCGTTGGAGTAGATGAGTGTTGAAGTGGAGGTCGCGTCTCGGCAAATGTAGTGGGACGCCCCCGGCTAGATGGTGCGATGATTGGGATAGACGCAGGGTGGCTGGTAGAAACTGGATGCGTGAAGCAGAATGTCAGGCTTGGTGGCGCTTCTTGGGGAGGTCATGTCCATCAGTGATCTGTCGCTGGCTGTTGATTGATTGATTGTTTACATATATGTCGATCTAGTTTGTTAAAAAATGAGGGCGACGTGATTCGCCGCCCGTCACGTCCTGATTCCCACGAGGCCGAGAAGGGACTAACGGAGAGCTGTTTCGCTACGATGAATGTGAGAGAAAAGAAGGAAGATGAATGAGTGTGGAGGAAGCTTGGAAGATGTGTCGGGATCGCAGCGGATGGAGATCTGTGGTCTCTGCCTACCTCTACGGGAAACAGGCGTGACCATATGTATGTAATGTCATTACGCATGAACAGTATAATTTTATATAAATAGCATGTTCTTTAAAATATATTTCATCATCATCATCAGCCTGCGGCTGTGCATTGCTAGACATAGACCTCCTTCGAAGTATACCTCCTTACCTGATCTTCGTCACCACACATTCAGTTTCTGTCAGCCGACGTGCGTAATTTGTCTCTCCGTTTAGCTCGAACCGTCCCACACTGCAGTTATCACGACGCGGTATTCAGACCGCGTTAATACCACCAACGGTTTACAGTTCCCCGACAAACGTGACCAGCCTATTGCCACTTCGATTTGATAACTCGAAGCGAATATGTTCGAATTCCACAACCACACAATTCGCCGTAAAGAAAAGTTTCATACCCTCCATGTGGATGAGTGGCGATCCAGTACGGTTCGTTTCTCTCGAAACTACTTTCCAAGTATCACCACTCTGTGGTGGACCACCTTCGGTGGTCTTTCCGGACCGATACGACATTGCAACCTTCAAAAAACAAGCCTATACATACCTAAAGGGCCGGTAACGCTTCCGTGACTCCTGCGGTGTCGCGGTTGTCTATGGGTGGCATTGATTGTTTTCAGTTGCGTTGATCAGGCGACACGCTTGCTCGTTTGCCCTCCTATCCCATAAAAAAAAGGTTTATTTGATTCCCTAGGGGAGTTCTTCATTCCAAATCTATACCAGAGAAACAACGAGCAAAGACCTCTCTAGATAATGAGTTATTATGCTCTCTTACGTAAGAAGATTAGTATACCTAACTTTTTTTTTTTACACTATTTTGAAATGACGCGGTTCAATAGGAATAAATACTCGTGTGTTACAACATTAATAGATAAATTCAACTCTAAAAAAATATTGCACATTCGGATCAGAAAAAATACTGTAAGCTTGCATGAGGAGAGTAGTGTGGAGCAAGCAAGTAAAGTATGCCGAGATTGTAGCAGATGGAGATCTGTGGTTTCTGCCTACCGCTACGAGAAACATACGTGATACATTAGTTGCAGCAGTATTTTTTATATACAGACATTTGTATATAAAAAATACTGCTTCGTGCTGCTACTATACAAAATAGTCTGTGTCTACGATTATAATCAATGGAACATTTTGTAGAGCGTCGAAACTGACTGTTTTTGAGTGACCTGATACTATTTTTTTTAGAATTATTAAGTTTTTTGGTTCTGGTGGTTAATTTTCATTTTGCGTCTAACTACAGTCGCAATCGCATCGATGTGTTTATTCAAATTTACCTACTACGAATATATGAATAATTAAGTCGCTCAATGGAAGAGTAGCCCAATCCACATATTTATGTGTATTGGGCCACTCTTATGCATACCTAATTAAATTTACCAAACCATTAGTCTTTTTTTATTTTTTTAAAATGCATAATGACCTATCTTAAGTTAAATTTATTTAAATAGATGGTTTGTAAATGTCAACTTTGGCGTTAATAAAAAAAAAAATTGTTATGGTAACTTTATCTCAGTACTCACATTTTTATGGATTGGGTCACTCTTCCACTGAGCGACTCAATTGTAATAATTATATAAAAGTATGTAACCGTCCTGTGCGTCCAAACTTGCATATTGACAAGGCGCAGTGACCGGAAACACATGTTAATCTAGCCGCTTTCTTGTAGACACGCCAACTCGGCGACAGTCCGGGCTAATGCGCACCCACTTGCCCTGATTCGCCTTCCTGCGCGACCGTTGTCTCCGCAATTCAGGACATATCCCAATTGTCCTAAATGTTAGTCGTTGAACTCTGATTCGCTCTTCAATTGGCGCTCTATGTGGGACACGAGGAAAATTCAAGTTGATTCAATTATGAGTAACTGGACTGAAATAGCGTATGCTGTTCGTCGTAGGCAGAATAAATAATGTAATACATACGTTTTTACATTCGTTGGGAGCAAAGGATGGGTTGGTCGGAGGAGAGAGGCTTTGCTATGTAATATCAGGAAGTGGACCGGGATAGCGGGTGCTCCAGAACTGCTTCGCCTCGGTAAAAACAAGGACAAATTGTGTTGAATTGGCTGCCAACCATTGCTAGGTGGAGAGTTACTTTGAGAAGAAGATTCACCGCGTGGGAGACGAGACTCATATTATTAATATTTATATATATATATATATATATATATATATATATATATATATATATATATATATATATATATTTATATATATTCACGCCTATCCCCCGTAGGGGTTGGCAGAGACCACAGAGCTCCATCCGCTGCCATTCATCGCAGCGAAACGGCTCGTCATTGGTCGCTTTTCGCCCTCGTGAGAATCAGGACGTGACGGGTGGCGAACCACGTCGCCGTCATTTTTGACAAATTAGGTATATTAAATTCGTCTTTAGTGAATCCCACGAGCCGCAAGGGAGGATGGAGGTCAGCCCCAGCAGAGCCCTGCATGCTGAGGTAAGGCACCATAGTCCCCGGGGAGCCCGACCCCGGGACGATCGGCACGCTTACGACTAGGCTCGCCCCTAGCCACGCATCCATTGGCACGGCAGACCGTGGATTGGCGGAGAGGAAGGGAAAGGATAGAGAAGAAAGGAAGGAGCAGGAAAGGAAATGTGGATTGGGGGGGTTACCAGACTCGGAATAAACATTTAAAAATCCATATAAATATTTATTCCGATGCGGGAATCGAACCCGCGACCATTGACTCCGCGGGCGGAGGGCCCCGCCACTGAGCCAATTATTATTATTTTTTTGTAGGATAGGAAGGCAAGCCAGCAGACATATCACCTGATAGAAAGCGATTGCTTTATTTAGGCCCGCATAGACATCCGCAGTGCCATAGGCAGTGAAGAAGCGTTGCCGGCCTTTAAGGAAAGTGTCATAATGGGAAGGGGTGGAGAAGCGAAGGGGGGAAGGGGGGTTAGGCCTACGGAACTAAACCGCTCACCCGACGAACTTTACAGTAATATAGGTTATACATCGGAATAACATATAGGCTACAATTTGTAATGGTTTTATGTACTTTTGGTCGTAATATAACGATGCGTGTCAATTAAGTCGGAAAAATATCTGGCCTCTGAGAGCTATCTTGGCGTAAGCTGCCTAAATCGTTGGAGTTACACAAAGATGATGTACCGTAGGATTGTTTGTCTTGAATAGTTCTAAATAAAAGTCCGCGACAGCATATCTACCTTTTACGTGGAAGCCACTATGATCAAATTGTGAACGATAAATTAAGTAAAAAAAAAATATATTTATTTAAAATGATCCGTCACGAAACTTAATGTGGCAGACCAAATTCCATGCGAGCGAAACCGCGGGCAAAAGCTAGTTATTTTTACAAATTTCTCGCGAGAGGAATTGTTTTCACTACTATTGGACCTTCATAACAAGCGCTGTGGATGTTTGTTTTTGTGCACATTTCGCTTGTGTAACATTCTGGTCGGTTGTTATTGTTACTAGTGTCGGTGATTCATGATTCGCGTTACGATCACCGTGTAAGCTTACCGCGACCCATTTATTTACTATCCGCGCAGTCCCATTTGGAAACACACAAGCATTACAATATCTATTAGTCATTTTCGTTAAAATAGCGCGTTGTCGTTTGTGCGCAGCGCTTTTCCATCTAAGTCGCGTAATTGATTCATAGCGTTAGAGCCGCGCTGCACGCGTATACGTTGTTAAGAATGGCGTAATATTTGTCTGTGACATGAATGGGCCGGCTCGCCCGGGGAAGTACCATACTCTCGCAGAAAACCGGCGTCCTCCTACTCCCATAATGACACTTCTTAAAGGTCGGCAACGCTTCTGCACTGCCTATGGCGTTGCGGATGTCTATGGGCGGTGTTGGTTGCTTTCCATCAGGTGACACGCCTGCTCGTTTGCCTTCCTATGCCATAAAAAAAATGTCATATTTTTTGTATTTTCTTTCTTCTCTTTTAAGGACAACGTTCCCTAGGTCCATTACTTACAAGATAGGCAGACTTTGTCAAAGCTTCTGCCAAGTGTTCCATTACCGACTGTATAGTATAGAACAGAATTGAAAAACTTATTTGTGATATAAAAAATATACACCTTTTTTTTCTTCACAAATGTCAAAATAGAAACTAAATAAAAATAAAATTCGATGACCAAGATCTCACCGATCGGCTTAATTGTCTAGCGCTACGGAGGGATATTTACCATGGGGAGTGCTCCGAGGAATTCTTTGGTATAATTCCTACCGCAGAATTCCACAACCGCACAATGAAATGGAAAAAGGATGTTAAATGGAGCGACGATCTGCGCAAAGCGGTTGGCGGAGAATGGATGCGTGTAGCCGAAGGTTGGGCTAGGTGGCGCCACTTGGATGAGGCCTATGTCCAGCAGTGGACTGCCGTGGAATAATATTCGTTGATTATTTGCGTACAATTTATATTATTGGTATGCTACAATATACATATATAATAATTCCAATATATTCCTAATTGTGTTACGACACTGTATTTTTTAAAACAATGAGTAATTTTCTTCGTACTTGCCTTAACAAGTGATAAAAAAAAAACTCCTCAATTAGCTTGCTTCTTTAAATATAACCGTTGGGCGTCACGCGGGAAGTGAGTAAGGGGTGGTTAATATGCTGGAATGTTCCGAGAATTGTTGACGGGGACAGCGCTTGCGGGCTCATCTGTCTGTTTAGTCTGCGTCGGGAGTTCGTCGACGAGCGACGAGCGACGCCGGTGATGGCGTCTCACTTGTGGGCTGATATTGGATACAACACAACTGCTAACAAATCATGGCAACCATAAGGCATATCTCAAGAGATTTAAAATAATATCAGAAGACACATGTCCTTGTGACAATACCACCTTACAAACCATAGAAAATCTCCTAAAGGAATGTTCAAAATATCGAAGAACAAGCGTACAACATGAATTACTATATGTATATATAGTCATGCCTGTCTCCCTGTAGGGTTAGGCAGAGACCACAGATCTCGATTCGCTACGATCCCGGCACACCTTCTTTGCTTCCTCCACACTCATTCATCTTCCTTCCTTTCTCTCACCTTTATCGTAGCGAAACGGCTCTCCGTTCGTCGCCTCTCGCCCTCGTGGGAATCAGGAAATCGTAACGGGTGGCGAACCACGTCGTCGTCATTTTTTTGTTAGTCCAGTGCATTGGTCTTCTTTCTATCGGTCTATTGCCTTATCTTTTCCGTAACAATTGGTTTGTGAAGATCGACGGCATGAATAAATTTAAAATGATTGTTAGTTTCGAAAAGTAAACCCATATTGTCATCCTACAATTTAATCCCCTTTTTATACGAAATTTCCCCGCAATTTATGTTACGTAGGCAGGTAGTAACATTAGAAGCAAAGACATGCCAAGTATATTTATGACGTACCCAACGTAAATAACGTGTAAAGTATTTTGTTAAAGATGTGACCTTATCTGGTACACATCGCTCTTGTGTCGACAACAGAGCAATTCATATTATACTACAATCAAATTGAATTAAAGCACTTTATTTTTATCCTTTGTAGTTTTTTTATTATTTATGTTTGAACACTTAATTCTGCCATTAGACACCAAATATTACTATGTTCTAACTACCCACAAATTATAAGAAATGTACCCGCAATTAATGTTACGTAGGTAGTTAGTAACAGCATAGACATGCAAAAATATTTATGGCATACCCAACGTAAATAACGTGTAAAGTATTTTGTTAAAGATGTGACCTTATCTGGTACACATCGCTCTTGTGTCGACAACAGAGCAATTCATATTATACTACAATCAAATTGAATTAAAGCACTTTATTTTTATCCTTTGTAGTTTTTTTATTATTTATGTTTGAACACTTAATTCTGCCATTAGACACCAAATATTACTATGTTCTAACTACCCACAAATTATACGAAATGTACCTGCAATTAATGTTACGTAGGTAGTTAGTAACAGCATAGACATGCAAAAAATATTTATGGCATACCCAACGTATATAACGTGTAAAGTATTTTGTTAAAGATGTGACCTTATCTGGTACACATCGCTCTTGTGTCGACAACAGAGCAATTCATATTATACTACAATCAAATTGAATTAAAGCACTTTATTTTTATCCTTTGTAGTTTTTTTATTATTTATGTTTGAACACTTAATTCTGCCATTAGACACCAAATATTACTATGTTCTAACTACCCACAAATTATACGAAATGTACCTGCAATTAATGTTACGTAGGTAGTTAGTAACAGCATAGACATGCAAAAAATATTTATGGCATACCCAACGTATATAACGTGTAAAGTATTTTGTTAAAGATGTGACCTTATCTGGTACACATCGCTCTTGTGTCGACAACAGAGCAATTCATATTATACTACAATCAAATTGAATTAAAGCACTTTATTTTTATCCTTTGTAGTTTTTTTATTATTTATGTTTGAACACTTAATTCTGCCATTAGACACCAAATATTACTATGTTCTAACTACCCACAAATTATAAGAAATGTACCCGCAATTAATGTTACGTAGGTAGTTAGTAACAGCATAGACATGCAAAAATATTTATGGCATACCCAACGTAAATAACGTGTAAAGTATTTTGTTAAAGATGTGACCTTATCTGGTACACATCGCTCTTGTGTCGACAACAGAGCAATTCATATTATACTACAATCAAATTGAATTAAAGCACTTTATTTTTATCCTTTGTAGTTTTTTTATTATTTATGTTTGAACACTTAATTCTGCCATTAGACACCAAATATTACTATGTTCTAACTACCCACAAATTATACGAAATGTACCTGCAATTAATGTTACGTAGGTAGTTAGTAACAGCATAGACATGCAAAAAATATTTATGGCATACCCAACGTATATAACGTGTAAAGTATTTTGTTAAAGATGTGACTTTATCTGGTACACATCGCTCTTGTGTCGACAACAGAGCAATTCACATTATACTACAATCAAATTGAATTGAAGCACTTTATTTTTATCCTTTGTAGTTTTTTTGTTATTTATGTTTGAACACTTAATTCTGCCATTGGACACCAAATATTATTATGTTCTAACTACCCACAAATTATACGAAATGTACCCGCAATTAATGTTACGTAGGTAGTTAGTAACAGCATAGACATGCAAAAAATATTTATGGCATACCCAACGTAAATAACGTGTAAAGTATTTTGTTAAAGATGTAAACTTATCTGGTACACATAGCTCTTGTGTCGACAACAGAACAATGCAGATTATACTACAATCAAGTTGAATTACAGCGGCGGGTACTGTCCGAGACAATCGTTCCTCACGGGTCACCGATGGGCCGTGGGAACGACGCTCTCTCGCCTTAGAGACACTCGAAACTGAATATTGATTCGATGCAATACTCTAGTTGAAATCGGAGAACCGTAGATGAGATCTAAATCCTCGGTCTCGCCATGGACCGCCATCACAGACGACCATACTATGTGTCAATTTATCTTTTTTTTTTAATTAACCAAATTTATACCCCGCATCGGAATAAATATATGTATAGATTACAAATATTTATTCCGAGTCTTCTAACCCCGCCAAACCGCATTGGACAAGCGTGGTGGGTTAACGTCCGCTCCTCCAGAAATGGATAGGCTCGTAGCTCAGCAGTGGGACATATATGGGCTGTCAAAAAAAAATAGTAATATATTTTTCAAAATTTTAATTCTATAATTTTTTACTTAGAAAAATTCAGTAATACTGACGCAAAAAAGCGAAAACGCTGTAAATAACATAGATGTCAAAAATGTTTTATTGCGTATTCGGTTCTAAAAGAATACTGCGTCGAATGATCTGTGTCTCACAGCTCTACGACCAAAAGAAAAAAATGTACAGCGTTAAAACTGACTGTTTTTGAATGATCAGGGACAATTGTTTCAGAAATCTTAAGTTTTTTGATATTTACCACCAAAGATTTCATTTTGCGATTCACCACGTTTCACTTTTTTGCCTCGATATGTATTAAAAATAAGTACTATTTATATTTATATTATATATATTATATTTATATTTTTTGCTTATGAATTTTGTAAATTAAATTTTATGAATTTATTTGAAGAAGTAACTTGACATTATTCAATCAAATTTAAAGATTTTTTTGTTTACCCATTGTGCCCTAAGATATTTTGGGTACATTAGTAGGGAACACTTCGAAAATCTATAATGCTTCTGAATCTAGAATTCTTCTGGAGGACAATAAATGGCACAACACTTCTTGGTCGAAGGCAGATGCGGTGGGCAGCTGAAATAAATGACACACTACACATGTTCATGCAGGAATTTATATAAGTGATGCGTGGGAGGGTCGTCGTCTGGCGTCGAGTAATCGTAGTAGTAGATAATGTACATCTATTGGAGGTTACGATCCTCAAAATTGAGGTAACGAATGGAAAAAGAAAGGGATAAAAACTATGGAAAAGTTCACCAGGTGTTTACTTCAGGAAACTTTATAGTGGTAGAACCACGCTGCAGACGAATACTTTACGTGGGAAGTACCACACTCCCACAGAAAACCGGCGTCTGAGTGGTAGTTTAGCTACCGCGCTTCGTACGGTGAGCGGCTGAGTTCCGGAGGCCCAACACTCTCCCCCCACCACCATAATGACGCTTTCCTCAAAGGTCGGCAACGCTTCCGCACTGCATATGGCGCTGTGGATGTCTATGGGCGGCGTTGATTGCTTTCCATCAAGAGATTCGCCTGCTCGTTTGCCTTCAAATCTCATAAAAACAAAGTAATCTTAATCATAACAGGAACAACCGGTGATGAAAAATTGGTAATATGACACACACATAGAAACCTGAAAGCTGGCGGCTTATATGTGGCACAGAGATACTGTAGTGGACGCACGTCAGTAGTACCGCGTCGTTCGAGCATCCGGCACAAATTGCCCTTCTTTCGTCCTTGACTTGTAAGGCTTCCTGCACACGACTTTTTGGACAGGCCCTTTTTTTTTGCCACCAAGTATACAAGCGCATGATAGTCCGGTCAATCTAGACATTGGAAGGTAGGTACATAAACTCCCCTTCAGCTGAAAGTGAGTAAAACTGGTCAAAACATAATTAAAAACAATATTTCAAAATTCCCCATTGTTCCAGTACATGGAAAAAATTGACTCGAGGTCAAATGTCAAAAAAATGGGTTTTTCGCGATTCTAATTTTAGATAATCGATAAATATCGAAAAATCTAATTTTAAGTATGCAAACAGGAAGTGGTTATTTTGGTTGCTGTAAATGTATGACATGATTTAGTTGTTTTTAGTTTTATTGTATTGTATGTGTATATGTGTATGGATAGGAGTATATATATATATGGATGTATGCGTCTGTATGTGTGTGTCCGTATTTTGTCACTGTGTTCCGCGATCTGACCGCGTTGGTTCTTGCTCAAAACCAGCGCCAGGTGCTCCAATAGAACGCCTGGCATATGCTAAGAAAGAACCATTTTGTGACACTTGTAGATTTTTTTTGTTTTGTTTATTTATTAATTATAATATTATTAGGGGTTTAATTTTAGCTTTTGTAGAAAAAATGTGTCATGAAAAAGTTTTTTCTATTCTGTTCTATTCTAATAAAGTTATTTAAAATATTCGTGCATTTAAAACATTACTATATTACATGGCGCAGTCGGTAGGATCATATGTATAGATTATGATGATAAAGTTAGAGTAAGTGAATCACTTAACCCCTTCGAACCTCGTGTGCACAATTATGCACATAATGTTTAAAGCCTTATAATATTTTTATTTTCCTTAATTTACTCCTCCGCCATTTGTGTGCATAATTGCGCACATGTCGGAAAATTCGAAAAACTTAATAAATATGTATGATTTTTCACACATTTGTTTTTATGATATTCTTCTCACTAATAATTAGTAAAAAAAATATTTTATTATCCATCAACAATAATTCAGGTCTAAAGGGGTTTTTAATAAATAAACATCGCTTTCCCCAAGGACATCTGTGCACATCGTGCAACAAAGACGAACGAAATCGAAGATGTGTCGATAGCCTCATCGTCCAACCATTGTTCTCAGCGAGCAAAACAGATTGTTTCTGGTGTATTCGACGTGAGACCACTCGCCCGCGACGCCTAATTAACTGAGACAATTACCGCAAAAAGTTGATTGAATAAAATACGGCTGTTACTGGCGGGCCGCTTTGTCGGCAAAAATACCCTCATTTTTTTACTTAGAAGTGATATTACACGGCCAATTATACAAATTAAAGTCATTTCTGTACGTTTAACTGAGGTTTTCCGTTGTATTGGTATGCATAGTTTACATTACCCGAGTATCACAGTGTACAATTCTTTGTTACAGTGTCATCTGGTTGTAAAGACGGGCAATCGAACTAAACTCAATTTTTATAAGACGCGGCTCTAATCTAATGTATTATAATAAAAATTAGAAAAATAATATTAAGTGTTTACGAAGTTTTATAGTGGTAGAGCTACGCTGCAGACGAATACTTTGTCAAGAATGGCATATTATTCGTCTATAGCATGAATGGGCCGGCTCGCCCTGGGAAGTACCACACTCCCGCAGAAAACCGGCGTTTGAGCTACCGCGCTTCGTACGGTGAGTAGCTGAGTTCTGGAGGCCCAACACCCTCCCTCTTCCACTCCCATAATGACACTTTCCTTAAAGGTCGGCAACGCTTCCACATTGGCTATGGCACTGCGGATGTCAATGGGCGGCGTTGATTGCTTGCCGTCAGGTGACACGCCTATTTGCCTTCCTATCCTATAAAAAAAAGATGTGAATAGGGTGTGTAACAAGTCTAATTCTTACCAAAACAACGACCGTCGGCAAATCCTCCAGCACTTTACCATACTTGCCAACGCTGACAACATCAAACTCATATATATCACTTCAATCTGGGTTTCCGTAAAGAAAAAAAGAAACGCTTGATTCCATCAATTATCACATCTGGTGGTTGTTTTACAAACTTTTTGATATTTCATATTTGAAATATTGACATAATGCCACTGGATGTCATTGTGTTGTGAGACATTGAATTTTTTTTATAGCAGAGAGGGCATACGAGCATAAGGATCACCTGATGATAAGCGGTCACCGCCACCGCATCAGCAACGCCGGAAGCGTCGCAGATACGTGGCCGGCCCTTAAGGAAAACATACGCTCTTCTCTTGAATGCCATGCTATATATATTCATAGTTATCACATGGGAACACCGCTCTTCTACATTTCCACCAAGAAGATTATTGGTGTAAAACTCAAATAACCACTATGTTGCACGATCGTCCGATTGAACTGAATAAATAAAGGAATTATTTATTTCCATAAATATATTTGTAAACGCAAGGAGGGATCTTTTAGCAGTATTCATGCTGAGAATCGTGGGCGTGGCTATGGGAATCGAACACTGACAATGGATTATAATTACTACAGTACATTTCACTTCACTTTAGATATAAAGCACTTTATACACAAATCACTTATTAAATCGAGCACTAAGCGGTTCGTCGCAGACACGGTGTGCTGGTGGCACCTCAATTCGAACCGTATGCCGAATGTGGCTGACCCAGGTCCATATATACGACGCTCCGCTAGAGGAACGCACAAAGACCACCCACTCTATTTTCTTGACACAGACAACGCACGCTTTGTCTATGACTAAAATGACTCATTCTTTGTCGTTGACAAAGATATATCACTCTCGGCGCTGAAGCGCCGTCATATTTATAAATTTCAACTCCGCACATCTGCGAGAGTACAACGTTGAGTTTCTTGTCCAATTATTCGGCATATGGCCTACCCATTTCTGGATATTAACCCACTACACTTGTCTAAGCCTGATTGACAGGACATAAGATCAGAATAAATAATGAAAATAAAGATGTATGGGGCTATCGAATCAGTGACCACAGACTCTTGAAACGGTAATTTCGCCATTAATGCATTAATCTTTATTATAATATACATATGAGATTACAATTTCCTTACATTTTTTTAAAAAATCAAGTGAATTATTGATATTTTAAACCATTTTGTTAATAATGTCACTTATTATTTATTATATTACATTTAGCTCTTTGTACACTTTCCACCAAATATCAAAATCCAGCATACTTATATCATATATTGTGCCTTAAAAAATAAGAAAATCTGCAAAAAGCGTACGCAACTTGTAAGAGAACATACTTGCATATCAGTCGTATCTCGGAAAAATGTGAAATCATACTGTGAGAACAAATCCAAATTTCGTTGGGGAATCCAGCACAAAGAGCCTAAAAACAACTCCCTAGAATTTAAGGATTTCTACAGGTTCAAGTTTAAGATATATGGTGAGGCTTGCTAAAACGCGCAATGTACAATGCCATAGCGGATCATCTCGTCACTACGCGCCACTTAAAAATAGTTTCCATCCCCATCAGCTGGATGGCTGGCTATCTAGCACCGTGCGATTTAGTAGCAGTTTTACGCCACGAACTGAGGAAAAAATCTCAGGCGAAATTAAAAATGTCTTCTAAACAAAAAAAAAGTTCGGGTCCCTGGATATATAATATTTGTGTATATCTGTTTTGATTCGAATTCTCGATAAGAATAACACAGAAGTATCTCACGGTTTCATTAGAGTAATGGAAGTTAAACGCGTACAAAACGTAATGGCTGCGGGTGGCAGGAAGCCTCGCGGGTCTTATAGCTGTCGTAGGTACATGTGCGCATTACCGAGATACTACTATCGCTTCTCACACTCTACTCGATTCAAAATAAATTCTTTATATTTTATATGGTAAATTCTTTGTTATGAACTATTATATAAATATATATATATATATATATATATATATATATATATATATATATATATATTCAAGTTCAAGTGAACGATAAACTCATAATAATTTAAGTTTTAATTAAAATTTTTTTTCTTTACTGTTTTGATATTTATATGGTAACATTTATGTATTATTTACCAAGGGAAGATCCTAGTTTATTACAACACAGGGAATCTAGGATCATAGGATTTAGTGAAAGCTGGTAATCAGGTTAATGGAGGAGCCCTACACTCCTTTATGAAAAGTCAGAATGTGTCTAAAACGGCCCGACTGGCGGTTCATCGGGTGGTGCTTATTCCGACTCTGATATACGGTAGTGAAAGTTGGATTTGGTTGAAGAGTCATGAAAGCAGACTGAATTGTCGGATCTCCGACAAACGTGATATATATTAGAATAATAATATTTATTAGATAGATAAAAAAGTATTCAACAGATATTCTGTTCTGCTTCTTATTCTGCTTCCACTGAGCCAAGTGATGTATTTCAAAATAAATCAAAACCAAATGTTACATTATTATTTATTTTTTTATATATTCACGCCTATTTCTCGCAGGGGTTCGACGATCCCGGCATACCCTCCCCGCCTCCTCCACACTCATACATTCTTTCATCCATTCTTCCTCTCTCATTCATCGCAGCGAAACGGCTCTCCATTAGTCGCTTTTCGCCCTCATGAGAATCAGGACATGAGGGGTGGCGAACCACATTGCCGTCATTTTCAACAAATTAGGTATACCAAATTCGTCTTAGTGAATCCCACGAGCCGCAAGGAAGGGTGGAGGTCAGCCCCAGCAGAGCCCTGCATGCTGAGGTAAGGCTCCATAGTACCCGGGGAAGCCCGATCCCGGGTCGGTTGGCACGCTTGGGACTAAGCTCGCCCCTAGCCACACATCCATTGGCACGGCAGACCGTGGATTGGCGGAGAGGAGGGGAAAGGAAAGGATAGAGAAGAAAGGAAAGGGCAGGAAAAGAAATGCGGATTGGGAGGTATACCAGACTCGGAATAAATATTTATAAATCCATACATATATTTATTTCGATTCGGGGATCGAACCCGCGACCATTGATTGTGCGGGCGGAGGGCCCCGCCACTGAGCCAATCGGTCGTCATTAATTTCACTTTTTGCTTTATATACGTGAGTTCGTTAGCAGTTTGATTCGAGAAAACAAAAACCTTGGTACATTTTGATAGCGGTCATTAAGCGAGCGACGCTTAAACCGAGTCGGTCCGGCGTAATTGGATGATTGTTTGTGCATGCAGGAAGTTGACTAGAAATACCCGCGGACCTGTGGCGGGGGCTCTACACGCGTTTTAATTGCGTCCACTGCGCTTCTGTCGCAACTATGTTCGTCCAATTAAACTGGGGACTGAACTATTTGTATGCACTTCTTTATTCGAAATTTTTTTTACATACATACATAAATATCGTCACGCCTGTCTCCCGTAGGGGTAGGCAGAGACCACAGATCTCCATCTGCTACGATCACGGCATACTTCCCTTGCTTCCTCCACACTCATTATTCTCCTCATGCAAGCCCGCCGGTTGAGGGTGGGTACTCTTGACCTGGCCTTTCTTAAAAAGTTCAGCAATTTGGTCAAGGTACGTTTTTCGTGGTCTTCCTCTTCCGGCCCTTTCATCCACATTCGCAAGGTAAATTTCTTTTGCCAGTCGTCTTTCATCCATCCTCTCTATGTGCCCAAACCATCTAAGCATCACTTTTTCTACTTTTGTCACAACACCTTCTTTTACTATTTTTTTTATACATACATTATTATTATTATTATTAGTTACAGGGTGTTTACAATGAAAGTCAACAAAGAGAAAATTCGGTACATTTTTTTAGTTTTTCTTTGATGAAGGCGAAATAGCAAGCCAGGCCGCTGTAATTGTGAATGGTATTTGTGGTGCCAATACTCTGTAACAGCTAATTATGTGCAATTTTGGTTTCGTCGATTCCGTTCAGTCATTTGTGATGTTAAAGATGCACCTCGCCCGTCGTCGAAAATGTCGATAAAATCACAGAAATAATCGAAGTTAGTTAGTTATTAGCAGTTAGTAGCATCGCCCAGGAGCTAAAGATCGTCCGTAAAACAGTTTTAAACCATTCGCGCAAAGCTGGATACGAAAAGAAGCTCGATGTTTGGGTGCCACACCAATTAACACCAAGAAACATGATGAATCGAATTTCCATCTGCGAAGCCTTGGCCAAACGAAATGAACTCGTAGTTTTGGCTTACAACTAAGCTTTTGTGCTTGTGTTAGGAGAAATACTTCACGTGAATAGTTCAGTGTTAGGTGGACATGAATCTAGGATTTAAAACGCAAATCGATGTTGGAGTCAGGTGACACTTTACGGAAATTTATTATAAAGATGGACAGATTTTCTAACTTTGCTAAGTTCCGCGAACACTAATAAGAAAAATAATATTGTGTGTTTACGATGTGACTACGAAAGGCAACCGTAAAGTTGTTTCACGGTTGTCTTTCATAGAGTCTATTACACCTGAGGATGCCTCGTGTCGAGGCGAAACACGGTGTTTGTAATAAGAAGTGATATTGTGTGTTTGACGTTGTCAACGTTAGTGACCATAGCGAGGTGGTGGAAGATTTCCTAACGACTGTTGCTGTGTAAGTACTTCTCTATACCTACACTTGTTCGCAAACACGCAATATTATTTATTTTTGATTTGCGTTCGCGGATTTTAGCAAATTAAGTTTGTAAATTTTCCATCTTTAGGCTATTGCCGTTTTAAAAATAAAATTCCGCGCTCTGATTCATGACCACCTGAAAATATATTCAGAGATTTTGTTTCTTTTTTTGGAGTTTCGAACTATGCAGTCTAAATATTTACATATCTAGAGGCGGGTATCCATTTCGCGTGCTCCAGTAAGGCATATTCATTGCCCAGAGCCGTAAATCAGTGTAACGAAGCGTTATTAAGGTCACCGTTGAGGGAATCCCTACCCGCTGGCCGTTCGGACGCAGGCCGTTAAAAACGTTCGCCACTGACTCACGAGAACGAATTTAAACGTGACTGTAGACTGTACAGGCGAGGATAGACTAGATTAGTGGAGGCCTTTGTCGAGACACAAGCTGTACTCAAAAACACCGTGAGACGACACGAATATATTAAAAAAATATGTATATCTACACACACACACACACACACATATATATATATATATATATATATATATATGTATATATGTATATATATATATATATATATATATATATATATGTATATATATACATATATATATATATATATATATATATATATATATATATATATATATATATTCGTATAAAGTACGCGACGAAAAACTCGTCGCGTACTTTACATGCTGGCCATTGTATGAGCGGCTAGGAACGTATAATGTTAAAAGTTTGATATATTTAAACCATCTTTTGATTGTTTTTATTTTGTTTATTTTATAATGGTTTATTAATTTTTTATCAATATATTAAACACTCACAAATCCTGTTAGTGATCCGCGAGGTTTAAATTGTGAATTTACTTGTCCGTGAGGTCAAAAAGTTTGGCGACCGCTGGCCCAGAGTATTGTCCATTTCTCAAAACGCTAAACAATTGTGTCGTCACTAATGTATGTGATATATAATAATCCACGCAAGCATTAACCGACTGTAGTATTAATCATATCATTTGTTTAAACAACAACATGTTCTATGCGGATGCAATTGGATCCGTTTTAGAATAGAGGGTTGCGAACGATGAGTCAATTTGGTCTTACAATACAATGCCGCATATACATACGAGGCTCGTTATGCCGTAATAGAGCGAGGGGAACGGTGACAAGGGTGTCCATATATTCTTGTTTAATTAAAATATATACATAGTATAATTATTGCTTTGATTTAGCAATGTAAGCGGCAACAGCTCATGTGGTAAGTGTCGGGTTTACGATCTGACTTCGTTAGTTGACGACCGCTTGACATTTCCTAATACAAGTATTATATATATATATATATATATATATATATATATATATATATATATATATATATATATATATATATATATATATATATATATATATATATATATATATATATATATATATATATATATATATATATATATATATACACGTGTACATATATGTATATATATACCCGAGATATATATATATATATAATGACTTATTACCGAGAATTAAATAATCGATTCATTTATCGAATATCGATAGATTATCGAAATTTTATTTTTATGAAATATTTATTAAAAATGTCCTTAATATACACCAAAAATTATACCCCAAAAAATTTTGCTAATTTGGTCGCGTAATATTTACGTACGGAAGGGATAACTATGAATGAAAACAATTTGCGCAACCTGCCGACAAAAGACGTTTTTTCTCTTTCGCACGCGCTGTTGCCATACTTATGAATACATGCGTCTCATGCATATTAGTAAAGAAATACTACCTAGATGGCGTACAAGTATTTGATGCATTTACAAGATTTCTTTGAAGTCCCATAAAACAATATTTTTGTATGAACGCTATAATATTTGAATGTTACTTACTGACATACATATTTTTACAAACGCGAATTTTAGTTTTCTCGGGTAATTAAAAAGTCATCGGTGTATATATATATATATATATATATATATATATATATATAAGTTCATTAAGTAAGGTTGCCGGCCTTTAAAGTAAAATAAAAATAAACAAATATGAAAAGAATTAAATAAACATAAAACAAGAATGCATCGGCAGGAATTACGTATCCATAACTATGGTAAAGCATGGTGACCCTACTGGAGGGCTCCGAAAATAGTGTCGGTGGGGTCAGGGCGCAGGGCGCGCGCAGTTGTGAAAACGCGCGCGGCGCACGCGCATCGCGTCATGTTGTGTGGGACTAGCGGCGCGGTCGCCGCCATGGATCGAGCCTACATGTCGCTACGAGCTCGGAAACCCAACACCACTACCACGGTGCGTCCCACTTACTGTGATAATGTAATACTGCACAGGTCTCCCTATAGCTGCATTGACATTCGCCAAGAGAATCTTTCGTTTTAAACAAGCGTGGTGGGTTAATGTCCAACTTCTTCGGAAAGTGGTATACCCTGTGCTCAACACTCAAACATATATCAGTTCAGTATCAGTAAATGCTGTAAATGATACGTCAGAATTTTTTATTCGGTATTCGGATCAGAAAAAATACTTCGTCGAATGGTTAGTCTTACAGTTTTACAACAAATAGAAATGTTTCTACAGCATAAAACTGTTTTTAAGAGATCAGATAGATACATTTTTTTTCAGAAATCTTAAAAGTTTTGTGGTTCCGGTGGTAAGTTTTCATTTTGTGGTTTACTACATATTCGCTTTTTTTTGCGTTGATTTGTCAGTTGTAAAAATTTAAATTGCCTATCAAGTGTTGGCTGTATATTTCGAAACTGATTTTACTATTCTGATTTAATATTTGTAAGATTCTTGTATTAAGTTTTCGCCATCTCAATAACATTGAATAGCAATTTTTGTGTATTGGGCGGTAAAGGTTAAATCATTAAAAGATATATATTGCCTGCAAGACAATGCTTTCGACGATATGTAAGGCGACTGACCTAATTGAAAGAATTGAGCCAATAAGTGTAGAGAGTGGAAGTGGACTGTCTTTGCCCATAACAGGCTGTTCTTTTTTTATTAGAATTATATCAATTTAATCGTGTTAAATTCCATAAGTTAATAAAAAAATCGACAGATACGTTTATTTCATTCTACAGTGACACATTACATATTAATTTACAGTTCTAACTACACTTCTTCTAAGAGTGCCTCTCCGACTTGCGAAGGTTGGTAGCCAATTCAGCACAACTTTCCTCCTCTTTTACGAGGTGCAGCATTCTGGAGCACTCGCGATTCCGGTCCACACTGATATTATATAGCCAAGACTTTCTTTTTCGACCAACTTGTCTTTTGCACGCGATTTTACCCATCATGATCAGTTGCAGCAACTTGTACTTGTGGTGTCTCATGATATGACCCAGGCAAGCAACTTTTCTACCTTTGACAGTCTGCAAAAGTTCACGTTTTTGCTTGACTTGTCGGAGAACCTAGTCATTGGCCATACAGTAACTACACAGTACATATTAAATATCATATTGAATCAGTTGTGTGTGACAACTGATTCAATATGATATCAGTTGAAATATGCTCAGTCGAAAGTAGTAGATTTATTGAGAGAGAACTTTTTCTACCACCACCCGATTGCCCACGGAGAAGTACCACACTCGGGCAGAGAACCGGCGTCTGAGTGGTAGCTTAGTTACCGCGCTTCGTCCGGTGATCAGTTGAGTTCCGGAGGCCCGACCTCCCTCTCTTCCCTCCCATAATGATACTTTCCTTAAAGGCCGGCAACGCTTCTGCACTGCCTATGTCACTGCGGATGTTTATGGGCGGCATTGATTGCTTTCCATCAGGTGATACACGCGCTCGTTTGCCTTCCTATCCCATAGAAAAAAAATATTCTTAAATAGCATTTTAATTATTACTTTAACGTATTATAAATAAAGTTTAAAATTACATATTCTTACAAGCTTACAACAGCACAATTCAAACATACTGACATCAAAGTTGTTTACAAAGTTAAATCGAAGCAAACGGTAGAATTGTTGTGTAAATCAGTAATGTCTTTATTATATGCGGTTGCAGCTTTGGTATTTAAATATTATGTTTTCCAAGAAAATTACGTTGACCACAAAATTATTCGTGAATTTCGTATCAATTTAGTATTTACAGTCGTAAATGTGATTTTAGAATGTTCGAAGTTAAATAAAATGAATTAAAACATACTTTTTGGAGATATCTGTAAGTACAGTGTTGAATGTAGTCAAATTTTCAGGGGGCTTCTCAATTAAAAATAATGATAATTTTTTATTCCTTTTCGTCACAGATTATAGATAGTTTTAATAAACTACATTTTTACATCGTGCCAGAGCGGAAGGAATGAAAAATATTTTTTAATTTTAATATTTGGAAAACAATTATTTGTTTCATATTTAAATTTCAGGTAACGAGTATATATATACTCGTTACATGAAATATATACATATAATGAAAATATTTCTTACTGTATTGGCTAGAGCATGAGTTTATCTTTTTAAAAGAGCCATGTTTCCTCATCTATTATTACTACTTGTTTTTTTCACACAACAAATAAACAAGTTGACAGATGACAGCCCGAAAAAGAATTAAAATGGCCCTGTCCTTCTTTGCAAAGAAAACCTGAACACTTACAGTAGAACTTATACTTATTTTTACATATGTTTTGATTGACGTATTCCTCTATTTTATGTCTGATTTAAATTATTTTTTAATTCATTTAACATGCATCAAAACATGTTATAAATAAATTACGTTACTACACTACGTAGTGTAATTTAAGGTGATTATAAGAAAACCAGTTTTTCAACTCGCTGAGTGTAAGTTGTAACTAAATCTACTAACTATTTCCACTCTGCACTATGGACATTGCATTGCTTTTTTATTTTAAAATAGTTTAAGAAATAAATGTACTTTTTTTTTTGATAACAATTTGTTGTAACTATTATGCCAGTGTCAAGTTGTTATAACTATTATGCCAGTGACTGATGTAAGTTGGCGGGAAAATTCAAATTATAAATGTACTTTTCTTTTCTTTGAGTGGAGTTTTGTTATAACTATTATGCCAGTGTTAAGTAAAATATAATAATATCCAATCTCTTGAAATTTAACTAGCCAGCTTATCACTTTACGTCTTGATAAAATGGTAGGTATTCGACCAAAAGCTTCTATGGACTTTTTCAATCTATTTAAAAAGTTACGATACACGTATTTAGTTTATATGACTTCACTTATACGCCTTAATCGAACTATATTGTATAATACGCCATCACAATTAAACAATATAAATGATAATAATACAAGTGAAATAAAAACATGAGAAATGAAATAAAAACACGTCACTGATTTAAGGTCGCGGTAAAAGTCAAGTTATAAATGTAATAATGGATCTAATTTTAAGTATTTTATTTCTGTTTTATTGTGTGCCTGCAGAAGAAATAATTCCGTCTATCCATCAATCTTTAATGTTTGGAAAACGCTGACCGCCGCCGATCGGTGATTCCTCTCAATGAAATTCGACGGAAATCGTTTGACATTAAAACGCAGCGTTGATTTACAACTTCCAGCGATGTTTGGACATTATTTGGGCCGCGTGTCCGATCCGAGTCGTAACGTTCCGATATGTGGTCCGCTTTGTTTTCCTTGCGTTCCGTTTTATCTACCGCTCGTTAACTTGTGAACGGGCCACTGTTTTCCCTTGTATTTATATCATTGTGGTGTATTTATATCATCCTGCCGACCGTCCCGGGATCGGGCTCCCCCTGGTACTATGGTGCCTTACCTCAGCATGCAGGCCTCTGCTGGGGCCGACCGCCATCCTCCCTTGCGGCTTATGGGATTCTTTAAGACGAATTTAGTATACCTAATTTGTTGAAAATGACGGCGGCGTGGTTCGCTACACGTCGCGTCCTGATTCTCACGAGGGCGAAAAACGACTAATGGAGTGCCGTTTCGCTGCGATGAATGGTAGCGGATGGAGCACTGTGGTTTCTACCAACCCCTGCGGGGGATAGGCGTGAATATATAAAGAAATAAAATATATGTCATCACTGTTTTGCTCTAATATATATCGACGCAAAAAAAAACGATAACTTAGTAAACCACAAAATGTAAATTTACCACCGGAGCCGTAATAATTATTAAGGTTTCGAATTCAGGAAAAAATTGTATCTGATAACTCAAAAACCGTCAAAACCTGTACAATGTTTCTATTGGTCGTAGAGCTGCTATACGTATTCCATTTGAGACCATGCGACGCAGTTTTTTTTCTGATCCAAATGTGCAATAAAAATCTAATAGATTTCTAGATCTAACCTCTTACTCGTAGTCTTAAACTTAGAGATCTATTTAGTTTGAGTGAGTATTATACTCCATACATTGTTTTGTATTTAATCACTTTAACATTTTGTTTTTTAAAATTTAAAATGCTCTAGTTGTAGGCATTTTGTATGCATGTATCATGCCTAATTATAATCCAATAATTTGTTTTGTTTCTTCAAGACGCAAATTATTAATGTTTACAACGAAGCCGTCAGTTTCCTACACTATCACCTTGACACCGGTATATTAACACCGTTATCAGGCAGTCCATCAATCTTGTCTCCACGTCCGCAGCCAGCAATTATTTCGTCACCGTCACGGCTGTGAAGATCATTACTGTAACACTTGGCTCGTGTGTCACGTAATTTTTCTACTTTTCTTTTGGGATAGGAAGGCAAATTTTTTTATAGGATAGGAGCAGGCGTGTCACCCGATGGAAAGCAATCAACGCCACCCATAGACATCCGCAGAGCAATGGGCACTGCAGAAGCGTTGCAGGTCTTTAAGGAAAGTGTAGTGTGCTTTTTTTTAAGGTTCTTATGTCGAGTCGGAAACACCGCTGGAGGTACCCGGTTCCACAGAGTAGTGGTGCGTGGAAAGAAGTTTCTAGAAAAAAGCACCTTACTGAATCGCACCTTACTCATCCAAATGGTGATCTACTCTATTTCTTTTTTTTTATATATATATTCACGCCTATGCCCCGCAGGACCACAGACCACAGAGCTTAATCCGCTACCATTTATCGCAGCGAAACGGCTCGCCATTGGTCGCTTTTCGCCCGCGTGAGAATCAGGACGTGACGGTTGGCGAACCACGTCGCCGTCATTTTCGACAAATTAGGTATATTAAAGGGAGGATGGAGGTCAGCCCCAGCAGAGCCCTGCATGCTGAGGTAAGGCACCATAGTACCCGGGGGAGCCCGATCCCGGGACGATCGGCACGCTTGCAACTAAACTCGCCCCTAGCCACGCATCCATTGGCACGGCAGACCGTGGATTGGCGGAGAGGAAAGGAAAGGATAGAGAAGAAAGGAAGGGGCAGGAAAGAAAATGCGGATTGGGGGGGGTTACCAGACTCTGAATAAACATTTATAAATCCATATAAATATTTATTCCGATGCGGGAATCGAACTCGCGACCATTGACTCCGTGGCGGAGGGCCCTGCCACTATTTCTTTTGTTACATGAATTATATAGCATAAGGAATAAGGTATCCAGCCACTGAAATCGCTTCGTGATTGGCTATGATTTGATTTCATTTTACTAGTCAATTCGTGTATTGACTCCCCAAAATTTTTTTCGTTTTTTAATCTTTAACACCCGCGATAGATCACGTATAAAAAAGTTTCATCCCTATTATCTGGATCTCGTGCCAGCTGTACTAATTGCGGATGTTTATGGGCTGCGTTGATTGCTTTACATCAAGTGACACGCCTGCTCGTTTGCCTTCCTATCCCATAAAAAAAATATATAATTTGTTATTTGTGCCAAAGAAATAAAATAGACAATCACTTTTCTAAATAGGCTAAATGCGTATTGAAAAGTGGTGTGTGTGTGTGTGTGTGTGAATTATTTTCGCGGATCTTGCAAGGTCGTTATTGACTCCCCATTTGAATAATAGATTTCCGCATACAGACCATGAGCCTGGCTAAAGAACCACCGCAAAAGTAACCCTTTTTACATGATATTGTAATATATAATTTGTTCTGTGTGCCAAAGAAATAAAATAGAAAATCACTTAGAAATGCTAAATGCGTGTTAAAAAGTGGTGTGTGTGTGAATTTATTATTTTAGCGGATCTTGCAAGGTCGTCACTGAATACTAACTCCCCATTTGAATAATTGTTTCCGCAAAGAAACGCCTGACTCGTTAGCGATATATAACAATAATTTCACCAGATATCCCATCAGTCTGATCATAAAAATACCACAACATACAATTCTGAGTATCTCACTTATCCTAAAACGTTGTGACGTCATACGTTGTCTATTCGCATTCGGAGCCAAATTCCGTTACAGGTACCTTTATCGTGCATGGTACGATTTAGGGAGGGGGTAAGTGCACCTGCCGTTAGAGACCGTCACGGCAGGTGACCACCCCTCGCCACCGCTGATACTTCGCGCTTGTAGCTTATGTGGTGTAAAGGTTATGGGAAAGTATCGATAATTTAGAGGCTGAATAAATTTACTTATAAACTAAATTTAACTTATATTATTATTTATTTATAAGGATTTATTTATAATATATATGGTTTGATGTTCTGGCTATAAATGTACACAAAGCCTTTTAGTTTGAAATATTAGAGAAAATCTCTATACTCAATGTGCAAATCTCTATGCTCAATAGCATAGACCTCCACCACCTCTTATTGCTTCCTATCTGCTGCTACTCTTGTCTAGCACGGTCGTACTGTTAGTTTGAGGTCACCCTCCCATCTCCTCAGCTGGCGACCTCTTTCCATCGTTTCCCTTGGATACCAGACGATGAACAAATCAAAAAATCGGCAGTGATATCGCTCGTTATTATAAAGAGCTTGCAGTGCCAACAAACAAACAAGACAATCGAACAAACATAATGTGTTTGTTCAACACGAGATAACTTTATGATTATCTGTCACCAAGCGTTGCTATCTCCGATTCAGTGTATGCACTTTATGGAGGATTTATAACTCGCAGTTGGATTAAGGAGAATCGGTACATACGTTACTTTACCATACTTACCATGCTTTGTTAGCAACAGCCAATAGCAGTCCTGTAGAGTTGCCAACCGTACTATAACGGTGTCACATGGGATCTTTAGGGTGTTTCTTTGAACTATTAAAACTCTCTTCCTATAATATTGATTAATTTTTGCGCGCTCATATATCATTATTTTAACACATATAACTCATTTGTACATGAAAGGACTAGATGTTTATCTTGTTCTCTAACAAATCAATAATATTCTCTTATTAATATTCAATCTCAATCTTATGCCGGACAGGTGACATGTCTCTCGAAAGACGTCAGTCGATCCAATCTTTTTGTTTTAATATAATTTTTTTTTCCACAGCCCGTATATGTCCCACTGCTGAGCACGGACCTCCCCATTTCTGGAGGAACGGACGTTAACCCACCACGCTTGTCCTATGCGGATTGGCGGGGTTACCAGACTCGGAATAAATATCTGTAGGCCGTATAAATATATATTTATTCTGATGCGCGGATCGAACCCGCGACGTTTTAATATATAAAACAATTTATTTGTTTTAATTTTAAATTTTAAAATTACGAATGTGAAAAAAGTAAAAAGGTTTTATTATATTTAAATGAATAGTTTTAATACATTAGTAATACATTTATTATATTTGTGAGCGTTAAAAAAGCTTCGTATAATAGTCGCAGTCGTTTTTTACTTTCTTTTAAAAAATCACCGCGACTATTCTACGCAGTTTTCTCTATCTGATTCAAATGGTGTATGAAACCAAAATACGTCATTTTCTATTTAAATCATATACGTTTCCTGTCGTTGATTTATTTATCTCGATGCTGTATTCGTACCCAATGTAATAACGCCGCCTTGTTTCTCCAAAAATCAATTGAATAGTTCATAAAAGTGCTTTGGTATAATGCCTCTGCGCAATCAACAGTCCCGTTCACTTCACAACCGCCGTCTTATCTCCAGACATTTTAAATCCTTTCAGAAACCTTCCTTCAATGTCATTGATAATGACATTGGATCCTTTTGTTTGGCTCGAAGCGTATTCAATGAATCAACCGCCATTTCAATGGGTCGTGGAGGGATTGGTTTACTTAACTATAAAATGTAAAAAAAAATACACTAAAAGAGATCCTATTATAATTTAATATGCAGTGTTAGATTCTTAAAATAAATGTAGCTTATTATTAATAAGTTTAAGGATTTATTTAAAAATAAAAATAAGCAATGTAAAATTAGAAATACTAAAAAGTATTCCAACTTAGAACCACTTTTATTATACAGAATATACACATATTATATACAGTAAAATTTCATGTCTATGATATAGAATATACACATGATTTTAGATGCGCCCAAAAATAACCTAGTTTTTATTTTTTGTTATGGGATAGGAAGGCAAACGAGCGGGCGTGTCACCTCATCGAAAGCAATCAACGCCGCTCATAGACATCCTCAGAGCCAAAGGCAATGCATAAGCGTTGCCAGCCTTTAAAAGTGTAGGCTTGTGTTTTGAAGGTTCCAATGTCGTATTGGATCAGACACCGCTGGATTTAGCTGGTACGTGGTAGCATAATGTATGGGTACGCAATTTATATATACGTACATATGTATACAAGTTAAGTATGTAAATTTATATCTTTAGTTTATTATTATGCATATATATTGCTTAGTTTTTTCTCCTTAGTACTGCCTGCACCACCTCCCAAAACCAATATCCGGATATCCGTCTGTTGGTTAACAAGGAGAGAATATGTGGACAGCTAAAACTTATACTTATTTAAGATCCACGTCAAGCAAATAACAATAGAAAATTAATAATGTGTGTTTTCCTGCTGGATCAAGTAGATTTACAGGGAACTTAAACTAAATCTTACCGAAAAACGGCCGTCAGCAACTCTCCATCCACCAATCACTATACACAACACCAAACACACACTACCACTTTTCCACATTGCAAACGACACGTGTTTCGCCTCAACACGAGGCATCATCAGGTATAGTAGATTCTAAGAAAGACAACCGTTAAGGAGAGAATACATAATCGCATTAAATACACCTGTTCTGCTCACTTTGAGCAAAAAGTTTAAATTAAATAAAAATAAAATAAATAACCTGATCGTTAAGAACGGAAAGCGGTACTCAGATGAACTTAATCGAATCCGTACTGCCCCATGTCACAGTCTCATAATTGCTTTAGGAGACACTAATAGATGTAGTTAGATGATTTCCACGGCTAACAACTTCCTGCGCGGGCGCAGGTTGAATAACTAGCCGGCTAGAAACATCTAAACTAGTGCTACTTCAAGTGCCATAATAAGGTAATTTTCCACTTGTTTGAAGTGCTATAAGTACTATAAGTGCTTTCCAGAGGCTTTAATCACAACAAACCACACCTACATACCACGCAAGTATACCGCAGCCGGAGGCAAACTGCGTTTTAGTTTGACGGAATACGACACTTGCTCGTATTTGATTCGAAGATGTTAATGCTGGTAGCCTATTGCCTTTAACAGCTTTATCGAATTCTGGGCCCGCGAACAAGTAAAATATAATTGGGAATCTGCGCAAATCGCAGACTCCATCGGCTCGACGCCGTATCGGAGGTACACATATGTGTGTGTGTCGATTTTAAATTCGTCATGATGCTACGTTTAACATGTAGGGGAGGATTGGATTGGAGTAACTATAGTCCCTGTTAGTCCCATAGGCCCTAAGGTCTAGGGGGTGGTTGGGGTGATACTTGCTCGTATATCACGTCATTTTTTTTGGGATATAAAGGCAAACATGCAGGCGTGCTACCTGATGGAAAGCAATCAACGCCGTAAACACCCGCATTGCCATAGGCAGTGCAAGAGCGTTGTCCGCCTTTTAAGGAAAGTGCCATTAAGGCAGGAGGGAGGGGAGGGGGTTGGGCTTCCGGAACTCAACCGCTCACCGGACGAAGCGCGGTAGCTAAGCTCTCACTCAGACGCCGATTTTCTGCGGGAGTGTGGTACTTCCTCGGGCGAGCCGGCCCATTCATGCTACAGACAAATAATATGTCATTCTTGACAAAGTATTCGTCTGCAGCGTGGCTCTACCACTAGGTAACCAACCCATTCATTCACCCATTCCAATGATTATTCACGAGCAAGCGTGTCACATGATGGAAGGCAATCAACGCTGCCCACATATATCCGCGCTGGTTTCACTGGGTAGTAGTGAGTGAAAACAAGTTTCAGGAAGAATGCCTTTCGGTACTAAGGTATTGTTTACTTTACTCTCTGTGAGCCCTGAATTCCCTGGTGAGGCAGGTAAAATAGGGTAGACATGACGCTTCTTTATCTCGATCTGTCTTCAGATAGAGGTTGTTTACTTTTAATAAATATTTATTTCACAATTATCATTTCTATATACATATGTTATTAATATTCTGTTATTATATAATATAATATATTCTGTAATTATATAATTCTTCAAGTCTGTAATTGGCAGGAGGCGGCGCAGTCCTGGGCACGGTGGCGTAAGATCTGTTCGGAGGCCAAGATCGTTTTTTGAGTCGCTGCGCCAACCAAATTAGTTAGTTAACATATGTTATTATGGTTGAGTTTAAACGTAATGGATCAACTTTAATGCAAGTTACTTGCCTACTGTTCAAGATAATCGGGTATTTACAAAGCCGCTACTGTGTGTCACATGACTTGAGATGAACGCGGACTGGCCGCGAGATTACGCCCGCGCGTGACGTTCAGACAGATTTAAGCCTCCTATTTTGCCGATATATATATATATATATATATATATATATATATATATATATATATATATATATATATATATACATATATACATACATATATATATATATATATATATATATATATATATATATATATATATATATATATATATATATATATATATATATATATATATATATATATATATGGCGAACCACGTCGCCGTCATTTTCAACAAATTAGGTATGTTAAATTCGTAGTGTAAATTACTAGTGAACCCCACGACCCGCAAGGGAGGATGGAGGTCAGCCCCAGCAGAGCCCTGCATGCTGAGGTAAGGCACCATAGTACCCGGGGGAGGATGAGCCTTCCACTATCCCACAGAAAAAAATTGATGTATGTTTTCGATCTGACTTTTCAGACGTAGTCACTCCTTTGAGGCCTACGTTGACCGTATCCGCGAGATTAATAAGCCGTTTCAAGTGCCACCTGTCGTTATTGCTTCTTGATTGGTTATCTGTTACGTCACAACGACTGTTTTGGTGTCTGTTTATCTTATCTATGTAAATAAAAGATACGATGGTGCAAAACATACGTCTAGGCAATCCAAGGTTTCATCCTCACCATCTGGATGGCTGACGATCAGTGTGTCCAAAAACTCACCATGTTTTTCTGGAAACCTAATTCTACGCACTACCAGCCAATGGAACGTAGTTATTAATTCTCAATCTAATGTACAATGGACCGGCGCGGTAACAAAGGTTTGCAGGGCGATGTCGGATTATATGTAATCCGGAATTTTTTGAATAAGAGTAATTTGTAATCCGTAAAATCAAATCATAGAATCTATTTGAACTACAAGCCATAATATATAAGAACGTATTGCAGGGCGATGTCGGATTATATGTAATCCGGAATTTTTTGAATAAGAGTAATTTGTAATCCGTAAAATCAAATCATAGAATCTATTTGAATTACAAATCATAATATATAAGAACGTTTTGCATGGCGATGTCGGATTATATGTAGTCCGGATTTTTTTTAAATAAGAGTATTTTATAATCCGTAAAATTACAAATCGAAGAATCTATTTGAGCTACAAATCATTATATATAAGAACGTTTTGCATGGCGATGTCGGATTATATGTAGTCCGGAATTTTTTAAATAAGAGTACTTTATAATCCGTAAAATTACAAATCGAAGAATCTATTTGAACTACTAATCATAATACATATAATAATTATGTACATATATTATAATATATGAATGTGGAATTTAGTAAATTAAATATCACAAAGGACAGCTAATATTACAAAAATACCTTTATCAGTGCTATAAAACTTACAAAAACAACAATGGTGGTGCGTAATGGTAGTAACTAGACAACCTATCCTATCATGCATTATATTAATGAAGGTTTACCGAAATTTTAATGTACATACGCGTGTCGGATTACAGGGGGCGCCGGATTATACAGGGTCGGATCACCCTGGCTCCACTGTATATAATATTTTTCAAGAGTTATGAGTATGAACTCGAAATTTTTTCAGATAATTTCACTAATTAGCACTTGGCCGCATACGTATATCAGTATCGAAAATATTAACAATGCGGTCGGGACTCAAACCCACGTCCATAATCGTACCATAGTACGCACACCTTTTGATCTTTACGCCTGGGCTACGTGACAGCCTGCAGCTAGCGCGGACAGCACCATATCCGTCAGACTAACGAGCCATTGTAGCACAACTTTGACGTCAATACAGTTCGCGCCAAAAACGGATTCTGGTGAATGACAGTATAATTAGTTGCTGCAATGAACTCTATCACGATAACAGATGGACAGTCAAACTTACTTTACAAAGATCCGCGACCACAAATCAGAAAAACATTAGTGTGTGTTTGCGAAGAAATGTATAGTTAAACCAGTGATTCTCAACCAAACCGCGGCACTTTTGTGTACCGCCAAATCCTCAAAGTGTGCCGCTAAACTTTAGAAATATATATAGGAAAAATAAGGTTTTATTTTGTTATGAGTTGAGTTTAAATTAAAGAAAATACTTATATATGTATGTAGTCAAGTGAAAATTATTAAATAATATAATTTAAAAAGAATATGTACAAATTATTTGAACAGAAATTATCAGGAGTTAAATCCATAAAAAAATATTACTTGTTTTGTAACGCGTTCTTTATTAGAAAAATGAAACAGATTTTTATGACTAAAGTCGGCTTACACATGTCAGGCTCTTTGTGTGCTGCCAAATTTTGAAATCGATAAAAGTCTGCCGCGGCAACAAAATGTTGAGAATCACTGGTATAGACTGTATGTGTGACATAATAAAAGAGTGAAAACGCTGTAAATGATACCGATGTCAAAATTATATTGCCTTTTCGGACCAGGAAAAAATTCTGCGTTTGTTGGACTGAATTACGTTGCTCTATGATCATTCAAAAAAATTGTACAGCCTTTGGACTGGCTGTTTTTGAGCGATCAGATATAAAAAATCCTTGAACTTGTTAATAATAAGCTATAATCTATAATAATCTAACGCTGCATATTAAATTATAATGGAACCTCTTTTAGTGTATTTTTTACATTTTATACTTAAGTAAAGCAATCCCTCCACGATCCATTGAAATGGCGGTTGATTCATTGAAAACGCTTTGAGCCAAATAAAAGGATCCAATGCCATCATAAAAAAAACAAAAACATCAAATACAGATTATAAACGTTAATAAAACAGTGTTAGGGGTATACGCGATAAAAATGGAAAAAAGATTGTTTGTGTTGCCATAGAAATTATGTAACTCATGAACCAAATTGAGTTAGCACCGTCACGCTACTGCGCGTGTCACATATGTCAACATAACAATATGATGTCCAAAGATTCATATAGATGGCAAATAGAAAATGTTATTCGTGACACTCTTTTACAAATAAACACAAATAAAAAAAATAATAAAAAAAAATTAGAAGTGTTAGAAGTGTCACAAAATGGTTCTTGCTTAGCGTATGTCAGGCGCTTGGAGCACCTGGCGTGGTTTTCAGCATGAACCAATCAATATATTTAGATCTAGAGTTATGGTCGTAACTTCGTCGTCCCAGTGCTTGCCCTTAAAAAGGCAAACCATCCAGGCGTCCCGGGCGAGTCTACTCGTTGGGTGGCGACTCCTGCAATGCTTATGGCACTGCGGATGTCCATGTTGATGATGATTAAGTGTGTTGTTTAAAAACATGCTTTAGCGCAGGCGGCGCCCCTTTACCCGGCGTTCCGGCGTTTTAGGTGACTCCTTAGATCGCCCCCCCCACACCGCCCACCCCAACAGCGCTGTGTTGTCCCAAATTTCAGAATTTTAATAAAACGTCTTGACGGAAATTTAAATCTTTCGTTACATCATCAGTCCACGCCGCGAACTGTGAACACTTTTCATGTCGATAAGGATTTTCTATTTTAAGTTCTCTAATCTTTAATTGCAATTTCAATTATACTTTTTTTTATGGGATAGGAAGGCAAACGAGCAGGCGTGTCACGTGATGGAAAGCAATCATTTTAAAGCCTAGCAGAGGCTGTGCAATCAGCCTACGAATTTATTATCGTAGTAACCTTCATTCGCACAGAGGATAACTGAGGGAGGGCGTGTAAGAGCACTTATAGAAGAAGTAGCATTAAACGCTCTCCTCTTTCATTGCTTCTTCTATATATATAATTAGTTTTTCTTGACAAGTTCTATCGCAATTTCCTCCAAGAACATGTGTGACATTTTCGTGAACCGTCTCACATTTGACGAGAAGCGATGCGAGCCGGGTCCGGCGCGGGCAAACAGACTGGTGTTGTTTTCAGGTGCTAACCGTAGTTCGTGACCGCTCCTCACGACCTCCCATTTCACGGGCTCACTTTAATTCGATGCTTACTCCGCCGATGGCGTCGCGAGCCAGATTTTTCCGCCGGGGGCCTCCGAAGGCGCTGTTCCTTATTTTTCTGTGTAGGAAAAATTTACTCGTCTATTATTTGTAAATTGCGGATGATGACCTTGACCGATTGCCGAAGTTCTCAAGAAAGGCCAGGTTAAAACTTCCCTTAATCGACTAGCTTTATGGAAAGAGTGATGAGTGTAGATGAAGCAAAGAAAGTGCCGGTACAGCCACCAATTTTTTTTAAAACCTTGCGACACTTGTAAGAACTAAAACGCTGACCTGATGCTACCGCAGCCTCGATGACGCTGTCCCTGTTTAGGGGCCAATCTTATAGTGGGAGTGGACATGAGGCTCCCCAATTCCTCCTTACTTTGGGGGCACATATGGTGCAACACCTTGAGGTTCAGATGACTAGCGGCGAGGCTCCTCTTTTCCGCCGCCAGGACCTCGGTTATTTAGAAGAGTCTGATAGGCTCTTCTCCGCCGCCCTGTTCCTTGCCGGCGTTTTGGGAGAGCAGATTATACTGGCACCAGTACTCTAACTCCAACGGTTATTGGGGCTTTAATCTTTTATTCATTTTTACTTAAATTCATCGCTCATTTAATTTCTCATTTGCTACAATTGTTTAATAATATATATATGAGTATGTCTACCTTCACAATGGAGTCTATCTACCTTAAAAAGTCTATGTCTACCTTAAAAATGTAGCAAGCATGTAAGGGTGTCGCGAACTTGTAAATAGTATATTAGCGCTGATGCGCTTCCCAATCTTTTTTAGCCAGCGGTTCCCAAACTGTTTTTACTCAATGGTCTGGGGAAAAAATGTTGGTAATCGCTGGCCTAGAGTATATAGGGGAAAAAAGGATACGTGCGTATTATTCGTTTGTCGTTTCTCCGTCTCAATAATATTTACGCGTTATATTTGTTCTTTAAACATATGTAATTGTGTAACATGTTTTTGTTTGAACACCGTATTTATAGCGTTACAATGTTTACGTTCTAGTAGTAGGTTTGATTTTCATATACGCACTAGGTGAAATTGATAGAAAATGGTTCAACGCCGCTCATCTACGTCAATATACCATGTACACTATCAATGCTTTGTGAGCAAAGGAAAAGTTTGAGAATGCGTATCGCCGCAACCGGAGAAGTAACAGATCCTCACAGAATTGTAAAGAAAAATTTCATCCCCACCACCTGGATGAGTGGCGATCTACTACGGTGCGTTTCGCTGGTTACTTCTTTCCACGCACCACCAGTTTGTGGAATCAGTTACCCTCGGCGGTCTTTCCGAACCGTTACGACATTGGAACCTTCAAAAAACAAGCCTATACATACCTAAAAGGCCGGCAACGCTTTCGCGACTTCTGCGGTGTCGCGGTTGCCCGTGGGCGGCGTTGATTGCTTTCCATCAGGCGCTTGCTCGTTTGCCGTCCTATCCCATAAAAAAAAAAATTGTTGTTAATCCTTAAAGGCGAGAATTTTATTATTGATTTTTTTTATATTAGAGTTGTAGCACCTACGGCACGTTAACAAAAAATATTTGAATAATTGATGGCCGTCACGAAAAAGAGTATATTGATCAATTTGAATTTGTTTGCACATTAACATTATATTTGACAGTTTATGGCACTCGTTAGATTAAAATTATTTTCTTTTTGTTTTGTGTATTTATTTGTATATATAATATTATTAAGGATTTAATTTTAGTTATTGTAAAAAAGGTGTCATAAATAAAGTTTTTCTATTTCTACTTCTATATTTAAATGTCTGACTTACAATATTACTCATACTCTATTCACATTTTTCACTTTACATTTTATATCTCAATATATATAATGTAACTTCAATATTTTGTATCGGACGGGTGACATGTGTATTAAAAGGCTTCAGAATTTGTTTTAATAAAATAATTTATTTCTTTTTTATTTTAAATTTAAAAATTACAAATTCAAAAAGAAGCAACACAGCAATGGTTTTAATATATTCAAATAAAAAGTTTTATTACATTAGTGATACATTTATCAATGTGTTATCATTAGTGATACATTGATAAATGTAAGTAATTAGGTATTCCATTTGACTCTATATATGTGTAAAGCACGATTTTGTTGTAAATATTTTTATCGTAAAAAAAACTTATAAGCTTAACTTATGATTCGTAAGTTATTAAGCTAATCTTATCAGTGAAACTTTTAATTTTTAAATAATGACCATTTGCTAACAAAAAATATAGACAGATTTAATACCATAAGCGAGGAAATTGTTTACAAATAATAAATCCATCACTTAACCGTTTTCAAATAAATTAGACACAACCCGCCAACGAACATAATATTGCATGATTTACGCCACTGACCGTACTAAAAAGTTTACGATTAAAAATACAAGGTAACTCCGAAAATATCGATATCTGTTGATCGATAAATCATGCGCGTCGACGCGTGCCTAACGAGCGGAAGGCAAGACGCGACGCGAATCTTGGTCAGTTCGCTCGCGGACCGCGTTCGTAATGCGTGTTCGAGTTGAGATACCGGTGCATATAAACATAATTATTCGTATTTAAAACTGATGATATATGAAAAATTTTAAATTGTCAAGTGAACAATACAGGGATTTTTTTTTATTGTGTTGAGCGTAATAGGTGTTTAAAATAAGCGAGTGTGTATAGTGATGTAGTGACAAGACTAATAAGACATTATTGGATTATTTTTTGATAGAAAAATAAAATAAAATAAATATGGCGCGCCTCGCCACCAGCGCCGTGCATTTATGCCAGCGTCTCCAGGAGCTGTATCCCCAAAAGTTGCAGTTGCCGGGCAAACAGGTTAGCGTTTAAGATCCAAAACTTTTTCGCATACCAACTTTTTTTCACGGCTTTACTCGTACGAATTTCTTTCATATAAAGCAAAATCAATAACGGCAAGCTCAGTTGGTACGGATTTCACATACGATCTAAAGTCATAGTTCAATTCTATCTTTGGACTATTAATAAAATAATGATAGTATAATTTCCAGTCAGTGTCAGCCAGTGGATCCATAATATTTGTTAGTAACATAGATTTATAAGCTAGAGTTGGTACATCTATAATTATAATAACAAAATAAGGAGACACCCACATACTACCTGATATTAGTGTGCAGGAGTAACTATTGAACTATATTTTTCTAGTACAAGTAGTATTAATTTAGGTGGAATAGTTAAACATTTTAGTAATATCAAACATTACTATTGCTAAAATCCGTTTTTCATACTGGTTATTATGTGCAGGGGTACGTTTTTAACTGGTACAGGTGGATTTTATAAATTTTACCAAAATTTTTATCTTATAAATGTTTTTGATTTGACTCCAACAATGTGTATTTATCAGTGACGGTACAAAAATATTTGCGTTCTCTGCAATCTGAAAGATATTTCAGTATTTTTTTAAAAATTAGTTATATATACGCCTTATCCATTCGTTTTTAGCGTCTTTTGCTGCAGCCACATCATCTCAAAATTCCAGAATAATTAAAAGCACAGAGTAATACTTTAGTTGCCTTCAATATGCGTGTTTACACAGAAGGTTGCCTATTCGAAATTCTACATAAATTACATGTAGTTTTGCCTAGATATATTTATATTATGATCAATCCGTAAGTAATAAGCTTGTTTACAGAATTTCCATTTATATATATATATATATATATATATATATATATATATATATATATATATATATATATATATATATATATATCATACATCCACATTTCTGTAGAAATGTATTAAACCACTTTTCAAGGTTGTTCGCGGAACAGCTACTAAGATCCGAAAAACTTCGCGGATCTTAGCTAAGTAAATTTCTGACTACATTTTTCTTATCCACTATAATGTTTTTCTTATCTGATACAATCGTAATAGTGTATTGTAACACTAAACCCCGATAGCAGGCGTGTGCCAAAACTAATCCTCCCATTACAGGCATATCTATTTCTTTTGTCTTTATTCGCTATTCGATAAGTCGTTTGTCTAGCTTGTATTGGTTGTGTGTTGCAGTGTAAATTATGTGCAATGTAATGATGTTAATCATAAATTAAATACCACGATGGACTATGTTTTATAATTTCTCTAATAATATAAAACTAACGTATGTATTTATATATAAAATGACTAAATTGTAAGTAGTTACTTTTATTGTTTAGTTTAGTTAGGTTAGTCACTAAACTAAATCACAATTAAATGAATTTTCTTTCTTTCATATAAATATAAAATGCGAAAAATACGTTATTTGTGGTAGAGCCACGCTGCAGACGAATACTTTGTCAAGAATGGCACAATATTTGTCTGTAGCATGAATGGACCGGCTCGCCCGGGGAAGTACCACACTCTCGCAGAAAACCGGCGTCTGAGTGGTAGCTTAGCTACCGCGCTTCGTACGGTGAGCGGTCGAGTTCCGGAGGACCAACACTTATCCCTCTACCCCTCCCCCTCCCATTTCCACTCCCGTAATCACACTGCCTATGGCGCTGTGGAAGTCTATTGGCGGCGTTGATTGCTTTTCATCAGGTGACACGCCCGCTTGTGTGCTTTCCTATCCCACGAAAAAAAGCGTTGACTTAATTTATACTGTACCGAAGACTTTTACGGTCGTCATAAAATTCGTACTGGAGCATATAAAGTAATGCAATAATTTCCTGAAGCCATAAATATACTACGGCAATTTTGTTTCGATATAAATATTATATTCGATATCATAATTCAATAAATTATGTTAAACAACGATTTGGTTTTATGTTCAAAGTAGCCCGCATATGTTAATAATAATAATTATTCTTTATTTGTATAATGTGAGGTTATAACAAGATGAAAAAAAGACGCTGGGTAATCCTTTTCTTTGTCTTAAAGCCCGCCGTCCACTGCCCGCAGGGCGAGTTTTGTTAGATACGCTACAGTAAATTTCGAAACTGCGTTTTTCCCACATCTTCTTTCCACTCACCACTGTCCTATGAAACCAGCCAGCTAGCGGTCTTTCCGAATCAATACGACATTGGAATCTTCAAAAAACAGGCCTAAACATATCTTAAATGCAATGTTTTTGAAATGTCTATAGCACTACGGATGTCTTTGGGCGGCGTTGATTGCTTTCCATCAGGTTACACGCTTTCTCGCTTGTATTCCATTCCATTAAAAAATTGTTTTCTTTAGAGAGTCCCTTTCTACGCAGAGAAGTAGTGATGGCGTTTACAGCTATTTTTCTATGTGGCCAGTAAGAACTTTTACTTAGCTAAGATCCGCGACAAGCCAACAAAAACAGAAAAATAATAATGTGTATTTTTATATTGGATGAAGTGGGTTTACGGGGAACTAAATTTTCCCGACAAACGGCCGTCAGCAACTCTCCACTTTCCAACCACTATCCACAACACCAAACACACATTACCACTTTTCCACCTTGCACACGACACGTGTTTCGTCTCAACACGAGGCATCATCAGGTATACTACCGAAGACAACCGTTAAGTCGTGATGTATTATTTATTCGTTTTTGTTTGCTTGTCGCGGATCTTAGCTAAGTAAAAGTTCCAACTGTCCACATAGTTAATGGATTTCTGCAAAGTAACGCCTGACTCCATTAATCAGCTATTTTTCTTCTCATCGTGCTAACCGTTAGTGATGGTGGGTTGCAACACTCATACGAGAAGGAACACAACCCGACCAACCAATCGTCCGGCTACAGTGTACGGTCCCGCCACATGCCGCTCCTACCCTCCCCATTGCAATGTGTGTAATAAGCCTAAATTGAGCTTAAATTGAAACAACGATGCGCCAATTTGAATTTCATGATCTCATGTACATTGTCAGCGGCTCGGTCATAAGCCCTGGTAGATAACACTTAGCATACAACTGGCACTGGCATACAAGGCAAAAGAATGCCTAATAAACTCTTAACACTCACAGTTCTTCACTTGGATTACCTACCTATAATTGAAAGCTAGCACACTTAGATATTTGTTTAAACTTTGCACAACAGGCGGATTTAATGCCATTGGAAATTCTCTCCGGTCGCCTAACTTTTTGAAATCATGGACCAATAAACTCATAATTCAAATCCCGCGGACCACTTATATGATATTTTAAGTCTATATTAAAATATTTATAAAAAAATTGGATTCTAAGAACACATACAATACAATGTACCTAGTTAATAAAATGAAACTATTAATTAATTAAATTAAATATTAATTGTAACCAAATTATGAAATTTTTATTAATAAATCTTGTGAGCTTTATTAGCAAATCTTGTAGTGGTAGAACCACGCAGCAAACGAATACTTTGTCTAGAATAGCATAAATGGGCCGGCTAGCCCGCGGACAATTAATATGCTATTCTTGACAAAGTATTCGTCTGCAGCGTGGCTCTACCTTTACAGGAATATATAATTAGTAATAACTGTGGAACAGAAAAACTGTTTTTAATGTGGGTACCTTGAAGTCTTATAAGATGTTGCCAGTAGTATAATATTATAGGTTTATCGGGGTTTGTATGTTTGTTTTTTGAATAAATATCGATTACGGAATTGTCAACCCTAAGAGTTTGGCTCAGTTGCGAAAATGTTGTCTATGGATGGCGTTGATTGCTTTCTAACAGGCGACACGCTTGCTCGTTTGCCTTCCTATCCCAAAAAAAAAATGTACAGTGGACCACTACATAAGATGTGTTATAAATTTTAACAATGTCTAGAATAGAAATTCAACAACCCTACAAAAAACCGACGTTCAAAAAAGTAAAACAAAATAACCTTGTTTCTTCTACAGTCACAGACGGCTGCGATTTTATTGTTTGCTTTTGGCAACTGTATTATTTCTAGATTCGAATGCCTAGGTTATATTCTTTTATCTGCGTCATCTTCATTGTTTCTTTTTTATTTCGTGTTCACGGTGTCTGCACAGACATTGCTAGCAAAACTTTGCGGAGGCACATACTTGCGTCTATTCTGTTTTTATCTATTGTATATATTTTTACACGTGTGATGTTATACTAGCCGCTTCGGATACTGTGTCCCTATCTAAAAGCACAGGATAGTGGATATTTAATAATCTTGTCTGAATCCTTCCTTATCCAATAGTTTTTTATGGAAGTGATAGGCAAACGAGCAAGCCAAACCGCCGTCCGTAAACATTTGCAGAACTTCGATTACTGCAAATGTGTCGTTTATGTTTTGTAGAGAGTAATAACATGGAGAGAAAGAGATAAAGGGAGATGAAATGAATTAAGCCTCCAGGCCTACGAAACGTAAGCATTTATCTTGCAGATAATATAGGCCAAAATATGTGGCAGTTTCTTAAAATAAATTGATCTTTATAAATACCTACTGTTGTGGCGTTACCATATAGTACGTATTGGATTTCCTTAAAGTGTATATTGATTTCGTGGTAGGAAAACGAACAAATAATATTATTATTGTTCTTAAAACGCTTAAAACGCAGTACCATGTAATATGACCGTATGCTGCAGTAATCAAATAGATGAGTTCTACGAAACGCTTGCCGATTTGAGTCACAAGCAAATACGAATTGTGAAAACAATTCCCTGGCCTGGCTGCTTGTTACTGGCCACTTATTATAGTTATTATGTTGAATTTGTGACTACATGAGGCAGACTGGAAGTCAACTAACTACCTTATAAGGATCCGCAAAAAAAAAATTCGCGACTCTTAGCGAGGTAGTTGTTTTATGTGAACTGTTAGAATTTTGTTTAGCTAAGATATGCGAAAATAATTATATTTAGCTAAAATCTTTTCGCAGATCTTAGCTTAGTTAAATTCTGACTGTCCACATAACAATAGATTTCCGGAAAGTAACGTTGACGGGATTAATCAAGGTAGTTTTTGGCTTCTTGTCCAGTAAGGATTTGCGCATTCTAACGTCTGACTCTATTCTCTATTCTTTAATTATAAAAAGAAGAAGAATGAATGAAAATGGCTACACCAAAATATGCTCGCACCTAAATTATGGTTAATAGAAACTAGTCGTATAATAGTGGGGAAACCCCACCATTAGTCATATAATTTCCAATTGCCAAAATCCAAATGAAAAAAAAATTCTATACAATTGACAGATTTCTGCAATGTCTTAAGGACGTTATGAGCATGCATACTACTTACTTTTTTTAATTTTTTGAAGTTTAAAAAGACAAAGAATGTTTTTATACTACTAGAATTCTGATTAAACATTTCAACTAAGTTAATAATGCTTGTGCTCAGAAATGGTTCACATCATCTCGAATCGAAGATGAATTACGACCATCGCCCTCCTCAACCGTTTCGAAGGTAGTTTCATCCCCACCATCTCGATAAATGGCGAACCAGTATTGTGCGTTTTTCCCAAAACTTCCTTCCACGCACCATTACTCTGTGGAACCAGCTACCTCCAGCGGTGTTTCCGGCAACGCCTCCGCAATGCCAATGGCGTTGCAGATGTACAATATTTGAACTACATTGATTCAAAAGCAGTAACTGCGCAACTGAATCATTTCCACCGCCACCGGGTTGACGTGGCCTGAAGTGAAGCGCGTCGCTCAAGACCGATCGCAACGGAGAAGCCCTGTGGGCGCCCTCTGCTCCACCCCGAGGACATAGGACCATAAACATTACAAATCATCTTGTAACTAAATCTGGATTTCTGTATTCGAATCCCACCTAAAACTAAAATTTGTTAAAAAATAAAAATAAACATATTACATCTAGAAAACCGTATATAATAGGTTTTCGTTTCTCTAAATGTAATGTGTTTGGATGATACTATCTGAAATATCTTTCCAATCGTGGATACTTCAGATATTTTTGAGAAAAAATATCCGGTGGCTACTACTATCAAACAAGGATTATTCTAACATATTTATATTAGGTTAGTAGGATGAATAATAGTTTGAAATTAGTATTAAAGGTACTCTGATTCTGCCATCGGACACCTTTATAATATCATCAAGAGTATGAGATTACAATGCCGGCGATATCGTGTCGGTATCGTATCGGCCGGTGTAAAGGCACTCCATTCTTACACGTACAACACAAATGACGTCACAATGTTTGTTCCATCGTTGGACGTGCGTCTGGATGGGTTAATTAAACGAAAGATTTGGGTCGCGCTATCGTCCGTCCGCGCGACGGGTAAATAAAGATATTGATAGTGGGACCTTCGGCCGGGCCCACGCACTTGTTGCCACTTCACGATTAGGTGCACTCATCAAGGTCACATTCGTGATTAAAAAAAAAGCAAACTTCTTCCACTGACACTACAACCCTGAATGAGTTTTGGCCTTCTCCGCTATTCTTCCTCATATATAAATGGGTATATTAAATACTAATAATAATATATTTATTGATCATTAACAAGTTTACAATTTTGTTTCACTGCCCGCCGAACTAGGGCGAACCCTGTACGACAGCAGACAGTTTCCTTCCATGATTTATGTATTACATATATTATTCTATTTGCCATACTTAATATAACAATTTACAAAAGATTTACAAAAGAATCATCATCATCAAGGCATTACAGCCGCGGGTGGGCCTTAGCCTGGTTCAGTAATTGTTTCCAGTCGGATCTTCGTTTAGCTTTTCCCCCCAGCCCCTCACACCGATTGGCTTTAAGTCGTCCTCGACTCCATCAAGCCATCTGAGCTTAGACCTTCCGTAGCTTCTACGATCATCTGGTTTGCCGTCGAGTAGGTGTTTGGGCACTCTAGCCTTGTCCATCCATCCAAGTGCCCAGCCCAACGAAAGTGTTATCAAAACCATTAAGATCGGAAACCTTCGTTTACAAAAGAATGAAACACAAAGAATTGGAAACTATAAGCTAAATTATACAACCAAAAAGAAATATAGTTTGCAAAAATTAAAAAAAAACCTTACAAATCACGATTGGTGCGGCGCTTTTGTGAGTTTTATGGTTTGTATATTTGGCATTATGGATGAAATTCTCTACGCCTACGACAAGCCACTTTCCATTGAGTATATATGCCACTAAGTTTGTTTTAAAATGCAGTTCAAACATGCACCCACGTGTCAAGTCGCTGTTACGGTACACAATACAACCGTTCGAGGTTGCATTCCGGCGAGGCGTCGATTGCATACCGTTATACTTGTCGACAATCTGATAGACAGAGCGTTTTTATCACTCCCGCCGTCTAGGCTTCGTCGCTAGGCATTTTTACGACTTTTCTTTTTAATGTCATTTTATAGTTTTTGAATCATTTTGATTGCTCGCTATGTATATTTCAAAAAGACACGTTATTATTTTCTGTTTTTGTTTGCGTGTCGAGGATCTTAGTTACGTAAAAGTTCTGACTGTCCACCTGTTGATCTATTTATTTACTTTTATGCGGGAATTGAACCCGCGACCGTAGACGCCGAATGCGGTTTTTCGCCACTGAACCATTTAGAAATAAGTAGACAAAGAATAAATAACATATAAAATAAAAACTATGAAAGTCTAACTATAGATACTATAATATATACATACATACATAGATAGATATCACTACGCCTGTCTCCCGTAGGGGTAAGCAGATACCACAGATCTCCATCCGCAACGATCCCGGCACACCTTCCTTGCTTCCTCCACACTCATCCACCTTTTCATCCATCCTCCCTCTCACATTCATCGTAGCGAAACGGCTCTCCGTTAGTCGCGACTACCATAATAAAATAAATTATAAATACAAATACTTTATCATAACTCTTGATAAAAAATAGGAGAAAGTGTCTCCCCGCGATATAAGCGGTGAAATCGTTTGCTGCATAATAAGATAAACTTTTACTCAATAATTATGTTTATTTGTTTTTTGCCGGTGATCGAATTAACACGAAACCAGTCTGAAATTAACACAAAACTAAAATAAAAGAATTCCTTTTATCGTGGGTACTAAACACATAAACTACAAAACTCGCAATAAAAACCCTGATATAAAAATCAAACCTGCTACCCTAGCTCGGAAACGGAGCAGTTTGCTATTGCACCGTATGGGTTGCTAGCTAAATTGATTAATCACTGTTAAGAGAATTACGAGACGGTATTTGTGTTGTGATTTTGCGTATTACGAACAGAATACAGCAGTGTACATATTTTTCGTAGGGTAAAACGCATGTCCCTCTCGAGGAACTCTAGGGTATATAGAAATTAATATATTTTTATATTAGATAATAATATTCTTTGAACACAATTAATATACAAAGCTTTATAATTTGTGGGAAGACGCCATTATTACATCAAGATGTGAGCGTGTGTATTAGGTACTTGTTTTGATACGGGAATTGTACCCACGACTCTTACGGAAATAAAGCTTTGATGTGTTGCTCTGTTGATAAATAGATTTTTGCTTAAAACCCTTATAATATTATAATATACAAAAAAAAGAATAACAATTTTCAGCAAGAAATCAGATCAAGATTCCAGAAGTCTAAGATATTTTATATATATTTTTGCCTGTAAAGAGAAACGGAATTTAAAGCCATTATTTTTCTTAAGTTTATATATAAAATTAATACTTTCTATCACACTAATAATTATGACATCATTTTTTTATTAACATGTATTGAATCTTATTTTAAAACGCTTGTTAGCTCTGCTTCTTCTTCTCTTTGATGGCAACCAGTTACAACTAGTCAACTTAACACGTTACGTCTTGATAAAATGGTGGCCATTTTACCAAAATGTTCTATTGGACTTTTTTAGTCAACTTAAAAAGTCACAAGTCGAAATATATTGTATAATACACAAACCACCACAATTAAACCAATATAAGATTATAAAAAAGAAATAAAAACACAACGTCACTGTTCTAAGTTGACGTGAAAAGTCGACTTGTTATTGTTTTTTTTTCATGGGATGGGAAGGCAAACGAGCAGACGTGTCACCTGATGGAAAGCAACCAACGCCGCCCATAGACATCCGTTGCGCTACAGGTGGTGCAGAAGCGTAGCCGGCCTTTAAGGAAAGTGTCGTTACGGGAGAGCGAGAAGGAGGGGAGAGGAATATTGTCTACGTTAAATCATTACGGAGGTTCTAGTTTACATTTATATAGATAGGTGCAGTAGGAAGAAGTACGGACGGTGTATAAAAAATGATTTAAAGAATAGTATTAAAGAATAATTGTCTATGGGCGGCGTTGATTGCTTTCCATCAGGCGACACGCTTGCTCGTTTGCCCTCATATCCCATAAAAAAGATAGTATTGGAAAATAAAATTAAAAAGAAAGCTAATCACGTTTTTTCCGATGTACTTTCCTACACAACAGTGTATTTGCTCAGATGTGAGCAAGCTGTATCTACGTGGCGTGGTCGACTTGTGCGCGACTCTTGTTGACTACTGTATCAATACAAGTGTTGCCCTCTCTAAGTTACTGACGATGTGCCCTCTTTGTTTGGAGTGCTGTGATAATATTTAATTTTTATGACGGTAGTACTTACAACTTTTTTATTTAAAATGTATCGAAATAAAAAAGGTTTTTTATTTAAAATCTTTTTTATTTATGATAGTGGTAGAGCCACTATCCATGCCACGATCCAGTCGTGTTCGGATGCAGTTCCTCTAAAACTAGCCTACTCATATCCCAAAGGTTGGCAACGTATTTGTAAAGCTAAAAAGCTAAAGTTTACTCTGCACTACATAATCCCAAAACTCCAGCATATCTTCAAGAGCGTTTCCAGTTTCTTGTCCTTAGGGATCAGCCCTATAGCACGTCCTCTTCCCTTCTTCGTTTTCCTCCGCATTCTTCCAGCCGTTACGGTGGCTCATTCACTGTACACGCCGTGCGCTTGTGAAACTCTCTCCCACATACTATACGTGATAGCCTCTCACTGGATGTATTTAGGTGAAGAATTAAAGAACATTTCTACCTTTATCCTCTTATTTATATAGTATGTATTGTTATGTATATTATTGTTATATTTTGTTGTTGTACACTTATTTCTATCCTCACAGCTTATCTTATCTCTCTTTCACTCCTGGGTTTGCTGGAAGAAAACTCAATTTTGAGTTAAGCTCGCGCTTGTACATCTTCTTTCCTTTTAATTCTTGTATGTTCGTGTTTTGTGTACAATAAAATGTTGCAGATTTCTGTGGTTTGTGTTAATTGTTTTCCATCACGTTTTACTTACATATCCTATAAAAAATAAAAATAAAAACGAAACGAAGTAAAGGGGTCCTGCACGGCGAAGGGACATATATGGGGCTGTGAAAAAAAAAAACTGGGAAAAAAGTGGAGCATTAAACAGTATTCATAACAAAATGACGGTGGATTTTTTCCAATCACAGATTAAATCTATCTTTAATTGCTATGCTGTTGCATTGTTTTCTAACAAGTTTCGTGGGAACATCCGAGGTCTGTCGACTCTGACTGTACCTACTCAGTTGGTGCTTGCGCGTACGCAGAACTGGGTGCTCCGTAGCTTTACTCTCTAGTTATTTGCATACGAAAACTTCATACGAATATGTTTCTTGTTACGTAGTGTTAGAACAGGTTTTTTAATGTCGGTAGAAATTTGTGAACAGTGAAAGTTACGTTCATCTGTAGAATAAAAGTTTGTGTTAGCTGTTAAACCTTATGTCAAATGGTGGAAGACTCAAAACCGTTTGTGTGACGTGCTCGTGTGGAACTAATAGATGAATTAGAAGGTATTTTCGTATTGATATCCGTATATTTTTAAATATTTTTTTTTCTTTCACATAGAGTATGCTTTTATGTTCTCATTTATTAATACAGTTTAATAATTAATAATACAGTTTATTAATTATTAAGAGAGCCAGGTCGTCTCGTCGCTCATACCTCACAGCCTGAAGACAAAAGTCTTCGACCAGTGTGTCCTACCTATACTCTCTTACGGCGCCGAAACGTGGACGCTGACAGTCCGTCTGCTTCACAAGCTCAGTCGCTCAGAGGGCTATTTTAGATAGCCGTTTTTTCGGTAAACTTTAATTTGAGTTCCCCGTAAATCCAATTCTTCCAGTAGAAAACACACATTATTATGATTATTAATGGAGTCAGGCGTTACTTTGCGGAAATCCATCACTATGTGGACAGCCAAAAGTTTTACTTAGCTAAGATCCGCGACAAGCAAAACAGACAAATTAATAATGTATGTTTTTCTGCTGGATGAAGTAGTATTTGGAACTTAAACCAAAAATTTACCCAAAAACGGCCAGCAACTCTCCACCCATCAACCACTATACACAACACCAAACACACACTACTACTTTTCCACCTTGTAAACGACACGTGTTTCGCCCCAAACACGAGGCATCTTCAGGTATAGTAGACTCTACGGAAGACAACCGAAAAAACTGTCCACATAGTGATGGATTTCCATCAATAATACGTATTTCACGGATACGGATTTCCATCAATAATAACGTTTTGATTGGACTTCAACTCAGAACTCCTATGTTAAAGTCGGACAAGGTATGTATGTACGTTAGCCAGGAGTTATATTAATAGTGATAGAACAATGTTATCTATCATACTTAAGTATCATGTCATTCTCAAGAGTCAACAGACCTTGTTTATTGTTGTATTGCTTGTCTTTCGATGATTGTGCAGTAGTCAAGTGATACTTGTTGCTACAAAGACGTCAAAAGTGTGAAGGTAGTTTTGAGAACAGCAAAACATTTTCATTAAAAGAAGCGTTATCTACACCGGTATGCCTATAATAATTCTGACAACGGACAACCTATATTAAAAGTGTAACTAGCTCATCGCCATACGCTCGGTTACGATCATCAGGATTGAGTAGTGAATAAGAAGTGAACCCCCTTGCTTACGGCAGTCCGGTCTCCTGGAGTATCCCAACTGAATGGGGCACCGCGCTGCGAAGTGCGCCCTTTGCACGTTGGTAGTCCTCGATACTCTGCCTTTACGCATAGACATCGATTCTAGTTAGCACCCGATACACAGATCGTCTCGCGAACGTCCATTATAATGAGTAATCGTACACACAGAACGTCGCGCGAACGCCGATTATAATCGGCAATTGTACACGTAAGTCGTCTTGCGAACGCAGATTATAGTCCTCACCCGTGCACATAGTTCGTCGTGCGAACGCCGATTATAATCGGCAATATTACACGCAAGTCGTCTTGCGAACGCAGATTATAGTCCTCACCCGTGCACATAGTTCGTCGTGCGAACGCCGATTATAATCGGCAATCGAACACGTAAGTCGTCTTGCGAACGCAGATTATAGTCCTCACCCGTGCACATAGTTCGACGTACGAACGCCGATTATAATCGGCAATCGTACACACAGGTCGTCGCGTGAACGGCGATTATAATCGGCAATCGTACACACAGGTCGTCGCGTGAACGGCGATTATAATCGGCAATCGTACACACAGGTCGTCGCGCGAACGCCGATTATAGTTCGCACCCGTACACACGTCGTGCGAACGGCGATTAAAATCGGCAATCGTACACACAGGTCGTCTCGCGAACGCCGATTATACTTCGCACCCGTACACACGTCGTGCGAACGGCGATTAAAATCGGCAATAGTACACACAGGTCGTCTCGCGAACGCCGATTATAGTCGGTACCCATAACGAAAGAGTTAATCAAGGCCAATGGATGTGGATTCCCCTCTGATCATAGCGAACTAAGGCCAAGTGAGATTAGCTAAATCAGCACAACTCCGATTTCACGTAAACATTGCAACAGAAAATCTCGCTATCAGTGCTTATCTCGTTTACCCGACAGCTTCTATTTCCACTGCGGTGTATTTTTGTCTGTCTATATATAGCTCGTCTGTGTCGAGATCACTTCGGCTTGTTGTTACTTTTTGTTCTTTTCTGTATCATCGACCTCGATACGATGCCGGTGTTTACGCGAATCGTCTGACGATTCGAAAACAATTGTGCATCCGATGAGCAAAAGTGAACAATTGTTTGAGAATACTTCACATATTTTTAAGTATAAACAGCGCCATATAATTACATGAACTACATGAACAAAAAGTCTACAAAAAGAAATACATGAACAAGTATGTATCAGGTGACCCTACATATCATCATATCGTCGCACCTGTTTCCTGTAGGGGTAGGCAGAGACCACAGATCTTCCCTAGCTTCCCTAGCTTCCTCCACACTCATTATTCTCCTCATGCAAGCCCGCCAGGTAAAGGGTACTCTAAACCTGGCCTTTCCTAAAAACTTCGGCAATTTCTTCAAGGTATTTCGTCAAGTTTTCCTTGGTATATCGCTACCGACCCTTACATCCACATCCGCAACCTGATGATGAACGGACATTAACCCACTACGCTTGTCCAATGCGAATTGGCTGGGTAACCAGACTATGAATATATATCGGCATACATTTATGCCGATGCGGAGATCGAACCCGCGAATACGGAATTCGTAGACGACAGTCCGGGAACTGAGCCAATTGGTTTTTAAAGTATATCCAACCATTATTTAGTAGACGACACAAATGTCGTCATACTAATGTTTAATAACGAAATTTTTTTTGAACCAACTTTGGTTGGTTCGAAATGCCTTTCCTTTCCCTAGTTCCTGAGGTCTCTTTTTATATTTGACCTCCAGGTCGCTATGGATGGCGGGCGGCCTCTACCTGTTTTCTTCTCCGGTAGATTCAACGCAATTTGTACCACGTGGTCGTCTTCGCGTCTTTTGATATGACCATACCAACGAAGGCTGTGATTCGGAGATTTTATCACTTATTGGTGCGATTTTAAAGCTTCCTCCTATATATATATGAAAAATATATTTTTATATGTCATAGAAATGCCTTATAAAAATATATTATATACATTTCTTTGTTGTTAATTAATCATTAATGATATTTATGATATCATGACATTTTTTTATATAAGCTTTTTACAGCTCTCGATTAGATCTGGTGTATTGTTATCGCTGATACGTTATTATTATATTTTTTTAGGTTGACATAATCTACTTTATCTGTCCTTCATAACGCATTTTGGCATATACAATAAGGTTTGTTTATTTGTCAGGTTATAAAAAATATGTGGTTATAATCGTTGTTACAATTGAACGACCTATTTGTCTCAGTGCCGGAGCTATTCGGACTTCGATTCGTAATGTTCTCGAGTTCGATTCTCGCATCGTAATAAACATACGTATGTATTGTGTTTATTTCGAGCCGACATTTGCTGCTAATCCGTCTTGGACAAGCGTGGTGGGTTAATGCCCACTCCTCAAGAAATATTCAGGCTCAACAGTGGGATATATATGGGATATTAAACAATATTAGTAAAGCCATGAAACGAGATGAATTTTTTTAAAGACTGATTTTAGTTTAGACTGACCGAGGATTCACATCCTAGAAGAAAATTGCCGGAAAGTAACCTGTTTCTATGCTACCGCATTTCTTACGGTGAGTGCTGGGATAGAAATCTCAACTCCATTCCTTCTAAACTACCTTCTTCCTTTTCTATATATATCTGCAATTATATTTCTTCCTTTATATATCTCTTATCTGACATACATACAATATATTCCTGCAATCACGCCTGTTTCCCGTAAGGGTAGGCAGAAACTACATACCTGCATTTGCTACTGACAACTTACCCTAAGGCAGGCAACGCACTTGATATTGCAGATATCCTTGGGCGGTGGTGACTCCTCACCATCAGTAAACCACATAAAAAAACTATGAAAGAGAAGGAAGTTCAAATGGTAAACATAATTGTACCAAATATCAAACGATTATCTTTCTTTGTTTTACAGTTAATAGTATGTCTATCTGTATTACAATAAACGAACATATAATAACACTCAGGCGTGTGGGACTTTCGTGGAATCTCATAAAATTCCTATAGACCTGAAAACGAAAAGGTGGTTACGGCTGGAGATTGTTAAATGTTATATTCCTAGAAATCTACAGCATACGGTGTTCACATGGTGTTTTGATACAGGATTTTATTATCGATAGATATTCATACATGAATAATAGCATTTCCTTAATATCCCCTATACATTGGTAAGTTCTATTAAAAATAAATAGCTTAATTGGTAAGGGGTCCGGTAGATGTAGAAAGAGTTAAAGATAACACAGTTCGAATCTTCTATGACCCATGATCTTACCGCATGGCTAAATCATTTTGCATTTTAGAATGTCATATATCAATTTTCGGAGTTAGCTGGTTCCACATGGTGGTGGTGCATGGAAAGTAGTTTCGGGAGAAACCCACCGTACTGCATCGCCACTCGTCCAAATGGTGGGGATTAATCCCTTCCCGTGGCGTTTAGCTTTACGAAACTCGGGCTCGAACAGTCCGCATCAACGCGCGCTAAACAGACCAGTGTGATATTTGTAAACAGTCGCAATACGATCCGAAATGTAGATGCCCGCGATACCTGTGATATAGTCAATTTTACGCGATACTGGATTTGAGGAAGTAAACTCTAATGCTTTTACGTTTATAAATATTATGAACTTATTATATTTTGTATATAATAATGTAGTATATACCTTGACCAAAATAGAGAGAACTAAAGTCACCGACATAGCCTTTCGAATTAGCAAACTTAAGTGGCAATGGGCTGCTCACGTCTGTCGGAGATCCGACGATCGTTGGAGCAGACGAGTGCTGGAGTGGAGACCGCGTCTCAGTAAACGTAGTGTGGGACGCCCCCCGGCTATATGGTGCGACGATCTGCGCAGGGCAGCTGGCAGAAACTGGATGCGTGTAGCCGAAGATCGGGCTAGGTGGCGCTCAATGGGGGAGGCCTATGTCCAGCAGTGGACTGCCGCAGGCTGCTGATGATATAAAATAAGGAAATAGAATATTATTTAAAAAAAAAATTAATCAGAAAACTAAATATCTAAAAAAATACAACTACAAATCCTCCACGGTATGATATCTCTTAAAACATTCCGGCAGATGTAAAGCTGGTCGCGAGTCAGACTCGTGATATTTATGTTTGCCCCAAGTATCTCGTCGCGAGTCAGACTCGCGATATTCATGTTTGGGCAAAAATCTTCATCGTAAGTCTGAGTCGCTAAAGTACGGAAAGGGGTTAAACGGCGGAGCTAATAAATCTATGGGCGGCGTTGATTGCTTTCCATCAGGCGGCCGGCTTGCTCGTTTGCCCTCCTATCCAATAAAAAAAAAACTTGTCGATGGATACATAAACACCGCATCACTGTTCCAATAACGGTGCTAAATCGCGGAGGCGGACACGACGGTATCGCGTGCATAGACAATCTGATAATGTCACGATAAGAGTACTAATTAGACGACACCTCTCGCCCACTACATCGCAGTCTGCACGCGATCAACGTGTGAATCGCACGTGTGGCTAACACGCGTTCCTCAGTTAGTAGTGTCGCTAATACAGCCGAGAGAGGTAACGTTTCACGAGAACCCATTCTGTGATAGTGCATCAGGTTGCGAAAGTGAATTTATACATTATTCATTATATTCGTTTTAAAATAATAGCATAACATATATGTACCTACATATTTTTTATATTCAATGAATAATTGGCTCAGTGACAGGGCTCTCGTTTTCTCTATCAATGGTAGCGGATTCGATCCGTGCATCGGGATAAATGTATGTATGATACATACATATGATCACGCCTGTTTCCCATAGGGGTAGGCAGGAGATCACCGATCTCCATCGGCTACGAATGTTCTGTGGATATTTATCCACATAGGATAAGCATGGTGGGTTAATGTCCTTTAGAAATGCAAAATCCTGTACCCAGCGCTGGAAAATGTTTGGGCTATGAATAAAAGAAATGTTTCTATACATATAATCATTGGTACGTCTGTTAGTAATAGTACAGCCTTGGCCAAAAGTATTGAGCACCCTATAAATTTTGCCTGTGTACAAAATGAGGGACAAAAAACAAAGCCTATTGTTTAAGGTCCCTAAGAACTATAAAAACTAATCGCATCCGATTCTGGGCCTATTATTATGTGATCCGTTAGCAGCGAATCGTTGAGTAGCATATTGCACAGATCGGCGCGAACGTTTCATTTTTTGAAATCACTCAAATTTTATTGTGCCAGATGTTTTATTGCTAATTACTGTATAAGTAATTAGTTTTTATGACTTCTTAGGGACCGAACAGTTATCTGTTATTTGAACACGGAAAAAATTTAAAGAGTGCTCAATACTTTTGGCCAAGGCTGTATAGCTATGAACGTCTTCAACCAATCGAGAATTTCTGTGTTTTAAACAACACACTTGTTTTTTCGAAACAATGGTTCTAGCTATTCTAGGATTCTATAAGAAGTAGCTGCCGTCATGTTATTAACAAAATCTAAGTTTATTATGTAATTTATAGGAAAAAGAGTAAGCTGGTGACTACCTATTTATTAACATCCATCCATTTTTTTTAATTATTTGTTTTATTTCTTTGATATTTCTGTAGCTGATTCGGCTAAACAATATCGTTATTTTTCAAATTACTGATGGAAAGCAATCAACGCCGCCCATAGATATCCGCAGGGCCATAGGCATTGTTAATGCGTTGCCGTTTTTTGAAATAGGCTTGTTTTTGTAGACAGCATGCGGTGGAAGAAGCAGACAGAATGCGGTGGAAATTAGAGCATTAAGAAGTATTTGTGGTGTAACCTTGAAGAGCGATGTAGAATAAAAGGTGTTGTGACAAAAGTTGAGAAAGGGATGCTTAGATGGTTTGGGCACATAGAGAGGATGGATGAAAGACGACTGGCAAAAGAAATTTACCTTGCGAATGTGGATGGAAGGGTCGGTAGAATTAAGACCACGAAAAACATACTTTGACCAAATTGCTTTGCACCTTTTTAAGAAAGGTCACAGGTCACGAGTACCCTCAACCGGCGGGCTTGCATGAGGAGAATAATGAGTGTGGAGGAAGCAAGGGAAGTATTCCGAGATAGTAGCAGATGGAGATGCCTACCCCTACGGGAGACAGGCGTGACGATATGTATGTATGTGTTTTTTGAAGGTTCCAATGTCGTATCGGTTCTGAAACGGCGCTAGAGGTAGCTGGAAAGTAGTTTCGGAAAAAATATACCGTATTGGAACTGGCTAATCATGTTAAACGCAGTAACATCACGCCATTCGAAATAGTTCGGTGTGTTCCCTGTGGTAGCTGCGCAGCCACGATAGAGCGTCGGGTTTTATAAACTAATAAATTTATAAATAAAGTTAACGGTCCGCCTTGAACTCGATCAAGAACATTCACGGCTTTTGTGCCTGAGCCTAGCGCTCGCATGCTTTTTTAACAGTTTTTAAAAGTAGGCCAATTGGCTCAGTGACGGGGCCCTCCGATCGCGGAGTCAATGTTCGCGGGTTCGATCCCCGCATCTGAATAAATATATGTATGGATAATAAATATTTATTCCGTGTTTGGTAACCCCGCCAATCCGCATTTCCTTTCCTGCCCTTTCCTTTCTTCTTTATCCTTTTCCCTTCCTCTCCGCCAATCCACGGTTTGCCGTGCCAATGGATGCGTGACTAGAGGCAAGCTTAGTCGCAAGCTTGCCGACATCCCGGGATCGCGCTCTCCCGATTACTATGTTGCCTTACCTCAGCATGGGGGCTCTGCTGGTGCTAACCTCCATCCTCCCTTGGGACTCGTGGGATTCACTAAGACAAATTTTAATATATCTAATTTGTTGAAAAATGATGGCGACGCGGTTCGCCACCCGTCACGTCCTGATTCGCACGAGGGCGAGAAACGACTTATGAAGAATGGATGAAAGGATAGATGAGTGTGGAGGAGGCGGGGAGGGTGTGCCGCGATTGTAGCGGATGGAGCTCTGTGGTCTCTGCCAACCCCCTGTGGGGGATAGGCTTGAATATATAAAAAAAAGGTAATGTTAACTGCGTTATACAGGATGTGTATCGAAAAAACAGATGCCCATCCCTTTCCCCACGATGTAGGGTGTCCGGTGACAAAATTAGGTTTTCAACCTTAACTACTACGTACGTGGACAGTCACAACCTTTTACTTAGCTTAGATCTGCGACGAGCAAATAAAAATAGAAAATTTATAATGTGTGTTTTCGACTGGAAGTGGATTTACGGGGAACTCAAACTAAATCTTACCGAAAAAATGGCCATCAGCAACTCTACACCACTGTCAACAACACCAAACACACACTACCACTTAGGCCCTATCCCCCCCTCCCTCTCCTCTTCCCCTCCTATAGTGATACTGCTTAATGACCGGCAACGCTTCTGCACTGCCTAGAGCACTGCGGATGTCTATACGCGGCGTTGATTGTTTTCCATCAAGTGACACGCCTGTTCGTTTGCCTTCCTATACTATAAAAAACATCAGAAGGCAACGTTCCAAATGGTGGGATGTTTATGGCCTCTAAATAAATATTTTTAACAATAAACAGTGGCTCTATCTTGCCTGTTGTCCTGTACCAAACCTTGACATAAAATATTGCGTACCTACGTCATAAAACCATATTTGGCGGTACAATTAAACTATTGTCATCATCTATCATATTGATTAAGAATTAGTTATGCATGAGGTCTTTTACCTTTAAATGGATCACAAAGACATTTGAGAGCTACACTTGGCAATAAGATTCACTCGTTATTATTCGTGTAGTTATTACAGAGTATTTGCGGACATTAAAAAAAATATTTTCTTATGTTTTAGAAGTTAGATGAACATTTGTATTGAAACATGACCTAGCCTACAACAGGTGAAATACACCTGTTCCAGTGAAATAACAGTTTCAGTAGGCCGACATATTGGAACATTGTTTATGCTGAACTAACCGTTTTGCAAGAAGACGTCTGCAATAGTCTGTTTCTGAGATGAAAACTTTTTATTCTATCTAGTGAATGTCTATGGGCGGCGTTGATCATTTACCTCTAGGTACCCGCGGAATTGAATATACCTAATTCGTTGAAAAATGACGGCGACGTGGTTCGCCACCCGTCACGTCCAGATTCTCACGAGGGCGAAAAGCAACTAATGGAGAGCCGTTTCGCTGCAATGAATGGTAGCGGATGGAGCTCTGTGGTCTCTGCCAATCCCTGCGGGGATAGGCGTGAATATATAAAAAAAATAAAATACCCGCGTTTTCGTTTGCCTGCTCTGCTATTAAAAAAAAAATGTAAGCTTAGTACACACAACTTGATTACTAGCTTCATATTATATTATAATTATAACATACTTTTAGTAGTTCACATACAACACATACATTTAACACTTCACACGTAACTTGTGTGTATACAAAAACAACAAAGAACAGGCAGATAACAGGTGAAACAAAGTGTTATCTCTGCAATAAAACTTGCTTCTATTAACAATAAGCTAGAATAGAGAAGTGCATGTTCCGTGTTAGGTCCATTCGGTCCGTCGTGGAACAAAAACCATTTTGAAAGTTAATAGATATCAGTTCAGTATTTTTACTTTTTAAAACCTGTTATTTTTAACTGTTCCGATATATTGTTTTTTGTTTTTATATTCCATATATCCTACTGGGCACGGGTCTCCCCATTTGTGGAGGAAAAGACGTTAACCCACCACGCTTGTTCAATGCGGTTTGGCAACTAAACTCAAAATGAATATCTGTAAGCCATACATACTTTGATACTGATGCGGGAATCGAACCCGCGACCAATGATTCCCTAGGGCGCAGCCTCGCTACTGAGTGAGTCAAGTCAAATATTATGTAATAAACCCTACTCATAATTAGTGATCGGAGTAGTTTTTGAAAAATCAACACCGGAAACTCCGGTATTTCCGGGACTTAGATAATTTAAATTTTTATTTTTTTTTTCCGGGGTATTATTAAAATTGTCTTACTTGCAAAAAAATTATATTATATTATTCTATCGCATTCTATTCGAATACAATAGAATAAGATACAATAGAATAGAATTCAATAGAAGAAGGATACTTCATTTATTATTTTAAGTAAGTAATAATAAAACCTCATAAAATTTATTTTAATTTATTAATTAAAGTCTATAATAATATGAATTTTCTTATAAATTTGAATTGAGTTGAATATTAAAAAGTTATATATGTATATACTTTTCCGGGATTTATTTGGATTTATGAAAGCATGTTCATATTTACATATACATACGTTTGGAGCCATTGATCTTAAATCTGTATACCTACTTTGATCACTTCTCATAATTAAAACCTGGATTTTTGACCCTGAGAATAAATCACCAACTCATTACTGCTTAAAAATAATACGACACATACATCTTCTTTATTCTAAGAGAGGCTGAATTTATTCTGGAGAGGCAACCAACTCGTGAAGGTTGGCACCCAATTCAGCACAACTTTCCTCCTCATTCGCGAGATGTAGCAGTTCTGGAGCACTCGCTATCCCGGTCCACCCCCTAATATTACGTAGCCAAGACTTTCCTTTTCGACCAACTTGTCATTTGCGCCGCGATCATACCCATCATGATCACTTGCAGCAACTTGTACCTGTCATGTCTCATGCTTTGACCCCAGGTAGGCAACTTTTCTACCTTTGACGGTCTGCAAAAGTCTAAGTTTTTACTTGACTTGTCGGAGAACCTCGTCATTGACCACCCTTTGAGCCCAGCTAATAGCGAGCATCCTTTTTTCCAACCACGTTTTCTGAGGTCATCTTTAAGCGTTAAATACATACGTATATATATATATATATATATATATATATATATATATATATATGTATATATATATATATGTATATATATATATATATATGTATATATATATATATGTATATATATATATGTATATATATATATGTATATATATATATATATATATAGTATATATATATATATATGTATATATATATATATATATATATATATATATATATATATATATATATATATATATATATATATATATATATTTCATTCAAGCTATAAACGAAAGTGGACTAGGGTAGAATTTTATAGCTGTTTCGTTTCATAGAAACATAACAAAAGCAATTAATCGGATTACTATTCCGGGCGTTTAGTAAGCCATTTCCGCTGACCGGGTTCTCTGTGAAACATTCCTTCTTTATCTCTGCTTTGCAGCTGTAAAATAATAAAAACTTTATCAGTATTGTTGTTGTTCTAAGTACAAGTCATTGTTTGAGTGCTTACCCAGTGAGTGTTATATGAAGAGTGATATAACGGAAATGCCTACATTGGTCATCGAGAAGTTCCTGTCGAAGTTGTCCTGGATTGTAAGTATTGGTTCGCCACCCGTCACGTTACACAAGGGCGAGAAGCGACTTACGGGGTGCCGTTTCGCTACGATGAATGTAAGAGGAAGGATGAGTGTGGGGGAACAATGGAAGTATGCCGAGATCGTAGCAGATGGAGATCTGTGTTCTCTGCCTACCACTACGGGAGACAGGCGTGACGATATGTATTTATGTATGTACCTACATTAATCTCACATGTTATTGCTCAATAATCTATTGTTGTCAAGTAACATTCTCGACAAACCTATGATGGAAAGCAATCAACGCTGTCTATAGAGTGCGGAAGGCAGTGCGGAAGCGTTGCCGACCTTTAAGGAAAGTGTCATTATGGGAGTGGGAATGAGAGGGGGAGGGGCAGAGGGAGGGAGGAGGGTGTTGGGCCTCCGGAACTTGGCCGCTCACCGTACGAAGCGCGGTACGGTAAGTTACCACTCAGGCGCCGGTTTTCTACGGCAGTGTGGTACTTCCCCGGGCGAGCCGGCCCGTTCACGCTACCGGCAAATATTATGCCATTCTTGACAAAGTATTCGTCTGCAGCGTGGCTCTACCGCCATTAAAAATTAAATGTATTGTACTGTTATTATATAAAAAAAAATACCACACTTAAATATACATTGACATAGGTCTAGCGCTTGATAGTGACACAGTAATTAACGCTACAAACATTTATAGTAAATAAATCAACAGTACACACACTCAGGACAAATAACCTGTCGCTAGTCACGCAGTGATACTGCGCCACTATCAGCTGTGACTCATTATGTTTATGAGTGCATTTTACGATCGCATTCTAATTATTATATCCAACAGCTGAGTGTACGTATCTCAATAAAGTTTGATGCTTTTATTAAAAAAGTTACATCTGGACGTGTGGCGATTCAATATAAAGCGTTTTTTCCCAAAACTTCTTTCGACGCACCATCACTCTGTGTAATTAATACTGTGTAACACGCTGCAGATGAATACTTTGACGAGAATGGCATAATATTTGTCTGTAGCATGAATGGGCCAGCTCGCCCGGAGAAGTAGTACCACACTCCCGCAGAAAACCGGCGTCTGAGTGGTAGCTTAGCTACCGCGCTTCGTACTGTGTGTGAAAGTTCCGGAGGCCCAACACTCTTCCCTTCCCTCCCCTCTCCCCCCTCCCTCCCCTCCCTACCTTCCCCTCCCCTCAATGGAATCAAAACATAACTAACCTAAAACCTAACCTTTTCTCAAATGGTCTTTCGCAATACCTACGATATTGGAGATTTAGTATGTATTTTGGCAGCGTTGATTGCTTTCCACCAAGCGACACGCTTACTTGTTTTCTTCTCAGTTTAATAAAAACCAGTTATTAACATGATAAAACCCAGTCAGACATGTTTAAGCTTTCTACTTGAACCGATTAGGAGTGCATTTGCGTCAAATGGCTGGTATTTCTCATTAGCATTGCAAAGCGTGACAAGGTGGTGCGTCGGAATGACGCTTTTCCGCGAACCTTCGTTCAAGTTTGTAAATACTTAGCTGTTACGTATCTACAATTGTCCTACTGTCGTTTGTTCATTCAGTAGTGTTGGTTATTGGAGCGCGGCCAGTAGTTGTGTGTTTTCAATTAGCGTCATAATATAATAATGTATTATTAATATTTTGTAGTCGTCTAAGTTAAAAGCGGTAGCGCAGGGAAGAATTTTAATATTATATCGTTATTCCTTTTTATTTGATACTAGATTTTTTTTTAACGGCCCATATACGTCCCAGTGCTGAGCACGGACCTCTCGAATTGTGGAGGAACGGACGTTAAACCCACCACGTTTGTCCAGTGCGGATTAACGGGGTTACCAGCAACAATATTTGTAATGCATACATATATTTATTCCGATGCGGGGATCCAACCCGCGACCATTGACTCCGCGGGCGGAGGGCGTCGCCACTGAGCCAATTGGTCGTCGTGATACTAGATGACCCGGTGAACTACGCTTCACTTCAATTTCAATTCAATTTATGTGATTATAACTTTTGATCAGTGATTATCAATCATTTTTGATCTTCTAATTTCAATTCATCGAGATCAATCTGCTATCTTAATTCACTTTAATCAAGACTTTTCTTAAAATAAGCCTTTCTTGTTTCCAAAAAAAAAAACAATTTAAAAGACAACCTTTTCAAAATCGTAGAAAAAAGACGACAGTTTTGTAAACACGTCAGTTAGGCGACAAAGCCGTCACGAACGCCATTTATTGACAGTAATTTGAAGTACAAAATTGGCAATTTTGAATTTTTCGTTTTTCCAGCTGTTCTTTTAGTTGTTCTTCTATAACTTTCCCTGTATAAGAGCGAACAAAATAAAAAAAAAGTATTCAAAGCGGACGAGCCGTTTTTGAACTTTAACGAGACGAACAAAATAGCTCTCCTTTTTTATATATAGAATAACAAATAACCTTCAAATCTGTAACTGGCAGGAGATGGGGCAGGACAGGGCAAAGTGGCGTAAGATCTGTTCGGAGGCCAAGATCCATTTTGGGTCGCTACGCCAACAAAGTTAGTTAGAATAACAAATAGTTTGACTGAGGACTCCCATTTCATTTGATATTATACTATTCAAATTTTTTTTGTATGAGATACGAACGCAAACGAGCAAGCGTCGTCGCCTGATGGAAAGCAATCACCACCACCCGCAACACCATAGGTTTGAAAAATCCGTTGCCGGCCTTTAATATTAGGTGTACAAATAAGTTTCCGCGGTTTGTCAAAAGATGGCCCCACCAGAAGGTTATGGAGAAATTGTCAGATGTAAAACGTAATATCCCAAGTTTAGTCATCTGGCAACACCATAACCTTAAAGTACTAGTGATTCCGTATCAGCATCACGTAATTTTTTTCGTGCAAAAATGTCAAGTTTTATTCCGAATAAGCATCATTTGCGGGAACTTTGATTTGATTTACTTCTTTAATGTGAAAAAATCTGCAGCTGAGGCGCATCGATTGCTTCTAGAAGCATATGGTGAAGCTGCTTTAAGTGAGAGAAGTTGTCAGGAATGGTTTCAAAAGTTTAAGAACGGTGAGTTTGACGTTAAAGACAAAGAACGCAGTGGAAGGCCGAAAGTGTACGAAGACATGGAATTAGAAGTACTATTGGAGGAAGATTCGTCCCAAACGCAAAAAGAACTTGCACTTACTCTACAAGTGACTCAACAAGCAATTTCACATCGTTTAAAATCGTTAGGAATGATTCAAAAACAAGGAAATTGGGTTCCATATGAACTAAAGCCGAGAGACGTTGAACGCCGATTATGCATGAGTGAAATGCTGCTTGCCAGGAATAAAAAAAAGAGTTTTTTGCATCGTATAGTCACTGGTGACGAAAAATGGATTCACTACGATAATCCAAAGAAGAGAAAGTCATGGGTTAAGCCCGGCGAACCATCAACATCGACAGCTAAGCCGAATATTCATGGAAAAAAACTCATGCTGTGTATTTGGTGGGATCAGCTTGGTGTCGTGTATTATGAATTGCTGAAACCAAGCGAAACCATTACTGGAGCTGTCTACCGAACACAATTGATGAGATTGAGTCGGGCACTTAAGGAAAAACGCGCCCATTACTACTCCAGACACGACAAAATTATTCTTTTACACGATAATGCTCGTCCACATGTTGCGGCGCCGGTAAAAACATACTTGGAAACACTCAACTGGGAAGTTTTACCCCACCCGCCGTATTCACCAGACTTAGCCCCTTCTGATTATCACCTGTTCCGGTCGATGGCACATGGTCTGTCTGAGCAGCGCTTCACATCATATGAAGACACCAAAAATTGGGTAGATTTGTGGATAGCGTCAAAAGATGAAGAGTTTTTTCGACGGGGTATCCGAATGTTGCCAGAAAGATGGGGAAAAGTAGTGGCAAATGATGGAAAATACTTTGAATAAAACGTAATGTACTTTTCCTTTACAATAAATTCCTAATTTTTTATAAAAAACTGCGGAAACTTATTTGTACACCTAATATATGAATACGTTACAATACAAAACGCACTCGTTAGTTTACGCAGCAAATTCATTCTCATTGCTCATTGTGGAAAAATTTGTTGGCACTCAATTGCGAATAAATATTTATTTTGTTTCAAATGCCTCCATGTTTAGCATTCGTCCGGCTGTGTTATTCGAGACTGATTGTTTAGAATGTTTTCGATTGCTATCGATTGTCATTCAATACGAACAAAGAAGGAAAGTGTGAGAATCGATGCCAACATGCCGTAGATAGCTTCAGAATCTCCACTTTGCCAGTAACACAATCACTGTGACTGACGTGTCTCAATTTTCGTACAACTTTTCATGGACACACATGTGTATAATGACCATGTGGTTACAATTAAATTTTTGAAGCAAGAAGAGGTAGGTATTGGTTCAAATCCTAGTAAGAACGGAAATTTGTTTTATAAAAACTAAATACATCTAAAATACATAAATTAAAAACTAATTAAATCTAAAATAAAATAAAAACTAATTACATCATAATTGTAATGAAAATACATCTTTGGAAGAGCCCATAAGGAGATTCTTCGACGGGCAAAGCAGAAATTTATTTTTTATCTTTTCCAGACGGTTAAAAAAATGATAAGTAAATATTGTTGCAACTATTCAAGAAGGGAAAAGTCGCGGGAAAAATACCGGTTGGTTGAATTATAAAGTCTTGGCCACACAATATCAGAAATGGACAGTATCGCTAAAGACGAGAAATCGTTTTACCGAATTGACTGTCAACTTTCACTAGTAGCAGAGGTACTTAAACTTATCTCCACGCAACACTACCCTGTGGAACTAGCTATCTCCAGCGGTGTTTCTGATCCGATACGATATTGGAACTTTAAAACACAAGCCTTCACATTTCTTAAAGGCCAATAACGCTTCTGCACTGCCTATGGTACTGCGTATGTTTATGGAAAGCAACCATCAGGTGACACGCCTTTGCCTTCCTATCCCATAAAAAAATAAGGAAAACATACTTTGACCAAATTGCAGAAGTTCTTAGGAAAGGCCAGGTTAACAGTTACCTTAATTGGCGAGCGTGCATGAAGAAAGTGGTGAATGTGGAGGAAGCAAAGAAAGTGTTGAGATCGTAGCAGATGAATCTGTGGTCTCTACCTGCCCCTACCTCTAGGGGAAACAGGCGTGATGATATGTATGTATCTATTTCCTAGTACAAGCATTTTTAAGCTAAGATAGAGTAAATAGTTGATAAGAATTCTATTAATATTAAAATATAAAATTAAAAAACAACTGTCTTATTTAAAAAAAAAAATACAAAATTATAAAGAAACACACCTACTTTATAAAAGTTACTACTTATAGTAGTAACTTTAATTTTAATATTAATAGAATTCTTAACAACTATTCCATTTAAGCTTAACAATACTTGTGCTAGGAAATACATACATATCACCACGCCTGTTTCCCCTAGGGCTAGGGGTAGGCAGAGAACACACATATCCATCTGCTACGATCTCGGCACACTTTCTCCACACTCATGTATATAATACAGTACGTGCATTACACAAACAATTACGTCTCTGATTCAATACCAGATCGATCAGTCGCCTTCTTATAACTTACGCCATCGGCCGCCGGAAACGGGGCTGTTTGCTGCGCACCATTGTTATTGTAATTTAGCATTGTGCGTGCTGAAAGTGACACATCACCTATCCTGGCCAGTGCATCGATAGACGTCGCGGCATCGACACCAGAATAACCCCGTGTTGCTTTCCAGTTTTACGAATTCGTATTGTCTCCTCATTAATCAATTTGACGAATAACGCTACAGATAAATATAGTTTGTTTCCTCATATTATCACGTGTTGTTTTGATGATTTTGATCGACTTGTTCGCGAGTTTTGCTTTTCCTTTATAAATTGCATCATCTTAATTACGTGTTATTTATTACGTCTTCCAATGAATTGTTAACTGTACTTTAAAATTTATTTATCCATTTAAATATTTATTGCATTCTGTTATACACGGCGCGTGTGATTTTAACTACAATATTTTCGCTTTAATGATCAATACACCTAACGTGACAGCCAAATTGAACAGTCTGTGATATCGAATGTGTTCCGAAAATTGTCTTTGGATTCCGTCGTTGATTCTCTTCGAATACGTACCAAAACAATCTCATAATTACCTGTACGGCCAGAAAATATATTGTGATTTTGCATCTGTATTCAAGTAGCCATACTTTATTTACATCTGCGATTGGGGAAAATGGTTGTATGGTACGTGCACAGCCATTGCCAAATTAAGGTAAATCAGTATTTGTTTCCACATGTCCCTATTTTTATTTTTAGAATTTTCCCTAGTTCACATTCTTTCGGCGACCCGAAATAAATTTAGAGATTCGGATTTTATCCATCTATCAGAATTTATATAAATATATGCAATTCTTACTACACTATTTGACGATCCAAATCGTGCAGGGGCAAATTGTTCGCTTTCTAAACAAACTCAGGTTTTACTCCTGCCTCAGGAAAAATATTTGTATGACTTTTAGGGACTTATTCTGAGCAGGCCGAGAGTGTCGTAGTGTGTATGGATAAAGGATTATGAGTAAAAAGAATTTTATTGTGGCATTATTCCTAATTGATTTATCTGTATCAGGGGTGGGTAGCCAACCGCTCGATCGCGACTTTTGGTCTGTGATCTGCCGCTAGTTTATCATGATGATGATGAAAGATGGAAAGTCAAAACTCACTTCGCTTGAAATATTTGAAAACATATTCCCTGATCTTAATCAAAAGTAACTTTAGACTGTCCATCTTAATAATGGAATTCCGCACAATAACGTCTGACTCCATTAATCTTCGACGATGAAAGAGTAATTCGGAATTAAAATATAAGTTGGTAATTAGAAATTTAAAATGAACTTCATTATATATATGTGAGAGACGTTTCCTCTGGGAAATACGTTATGTTTCACTCCAGTCTTGTGTTTTACATATTCTTGTCAAAAATGATAAAGTAAATAAAAGATAACAGAGCAAATTAGTTCATTAGCACATGATTCTGCTGGAAAACTGTGTATATTTTGTATAAATTGACTAGCTTGTTGCCGTGGCTCTGTTCGCATAGATCAGATATTTTTTTACGGGTAAGATGGTTTAATGGGTAAGATTAGCTGACGTGGGTAGACCTGCCTCTCCGCAGACATTACGCCGCCTGTGTCGGAGTTAACGAAAATGCAGGGTTGTAGTGGTGGAGCCACGCTGCAGACGAATACTTTGTCATGAATGGCATATTATTTGTCCGTAGCATTACGGGACGGGCCGACTCGTCCGGGGAAGTACCACACTCCCGCAGAAAACCGGCGTCCGAGTGGTAGCTTAGCTACCGCGCTTTGTATTGTGAGCGAAAGTTTTGGAAGCCCAGCACCCTCCCTTACCCCCTCCCCCCTCCCTCCCCTCCCCCTTCTCCCTCCCCCTCCCATCAATGGAATCAAAACACAAACCTAAACTTTTCAACGGCCTTTCGCAATACCTACGATATTCGAGATGTAGTATGTATATTGGCTGTCTGAGTGGTAGCTTAGCTACCGCGCTTCGTCCGGTGAGCGGTTGAGTTCCGGAAGCCCAACCTAATAAAGTATTGAATAAGGAGGTTTTATTATTACTTATATAAGTATGTCAGCCTTGGAGAATCAGGTCACCTAATAGCGAATTGAGTTTATTTTGATTTCTTAAATTGTAGTGGCCTGTTTGGCACCGCTATGGAATTCCACGCGTGTTTATTTTTGTATTTTATATAAATATTTTAAACGTGTGATGTTTGAACGGAGGACCGATTGGCTCAGTGGCGGGACCCTCCGCCCACGGAGTCAATGGTTGCGGGTTCGATTCCCGCATCGGAATAAATATATATATGGATTTATAAATATTTATTCCGAGTCTGGTAACCCCCCCCCCAATCCGCATTTCCGTTCCTGCCCTTTCCTTTCTTCTCTATCCTTTCCCTTCCTCTCCGCCAATCCACGGTCTGCCGTGTCAAAAGATGCGTAGCTAAGGGCGAGCTTAATCGCAAAGCGTGCCGACCGTCCCGGGATAAGACTAAGACTCCCTCGGGTACTATGGTGCCTTACCTCAGCATGTAGGGCTCTGCTGGGGCTGACCTCCATTTTCCCTTGCGGCTCGTAGGATTCACTAAAAGCGAATTTAATTTATATAATTTTCTGAAAATGACGGCGAAGTGGTTCGCCACCTGTCACGTCCTGATTCTCACGAAGGCGAGAAGCGACTAATGGAGAGCCGTTTCGCTGTGATGAATGGTAGCGGATGGAGCTCTGTGATCTCTGGCAACCCCTGCGGGGGAAAGGCGTGAATATATATATATATATATATATATATATATATATATATATATATATATATATATATATATATAATGTGTGTGTGTGTATGTTTAAAAACTTGATGTAGGCTATATGTTTGATGACAGAATTGACATGTTTCGTAGTGGTAGAACCATCATAGCTAGGGTTGCCACCTTTTTTAAGCAAATAAAATATATTTACTTTTCCACAGTAAAAAAGTAAAGTACAACAAACATGTTATGATAAAGTATTATTTATTTGCCCTGCTATTCTTTCTCCATACATATTTTTTTGTTGCTTCTAATATTATTTAGCAAATATTCTGTACAGACTGTACAGATGCTGATAATATCTTATCAGCATCTGTACAGTCAAGTCGATTCGAGTATATAAATAGTATTTTTTTTTATAATTATTTTATATAATATTTCAATCTTTCCGTCACTTAGCGTTTACCTAAGAAAAAATATATACATATATAATATTATACATGTTTAGACTGTTAGGAATATAGTTTGCGATTTGTCTGATAGATGGCGCTATGACGTTGTGTGCATGTCTGATTCACAGTATAATTGTGTTGTTAACAAAGCATTTTGTGAATTTTTCATTAAATAATTAATCTCGGTAATTTATAAACTTTTAGATTTTTGGGACTCGTACAATACATATTGATACTGATAGAGCCACGCTGCAGACGAATACTTTGTCAGGAATGGCATAAGATTTGTCAGTAGCATGAATGGGCCGGCTCGCCCGGGGAAGTTCCACACTCCTGCAGAAAATCGGTGTCTGAGTGGTAGCTTAGCTACCGCGCTTCGTACGGTGAGCGGCTGAGTTCCGGAGGCCCAACATCCTCCCCCTCCCTCTACCCCCTCCAATTCCTTAAAGGTCGGCAACGCTTCCGCACTGCCTATGGCGCTGCGGATGTCTATGAGCGGCGTCGATTGCTTTCCATCAGGTGACACGCCTGCTCGTTTGCTTTCCTATCCCATAAAAAAACACCTATACTTTTACACGGTGCCGGTTTTGCACGATTTCAATTTTACACGGTTCGTAATATTTTGAAAAACTTATAAAAATGTGTATATGGATTCGCGTATACATATCCTAAAAAACATTTTTGAGTTTCATTCATTTTAAACGGTTTTGTCAATCTTGGCTTGGAATCTATGTTCATCATCTGTCTGATCTGGAAATCGGGGGATATGTGTATTATTGTTTTTGTACCTGCTATGTAAAAATCTATTCTATCAACCCAAAGGTTGAGAATGCCTTCCGGTATTAAGTCCCACCTTTGTACTACAATTCGTACAGAAAGAATAATTAAAAAACACTCTTTGTAAATGCTGAAATGGCCGGAACGATTAGCAGAAATGACACAATGTATATATTCTTCTTCTACGTCGTCATGCTCTTGGCAGAGTAGTCGTGGTCTTTATATGATAGTAACCTGTTCAACTAGACGTCGCCATTCGTCCTCCACGGCTGCCTTCTTCATGCATTCATGTTGGAAGCTATGTATAAATACATCTATACATAGCTCCCTACATGAATCTAACAAAAGCTTTCCCATCAGACGAGCTACCTTTGTGACCTTTACCTTTTACAGTTATATCGACGTTCAGTTCTCCCACGATATCATCTCGAAGAAACCTCCGCACAATACGGCTATGTGTCACCTTTTGCCTTTTGTTTTCCCAGAGCCGAGCATCGTTTGCGAACTTGTATCATGATTTGTTGCTTGTAATAAATGTCGATGAACCGAAGTGGAAAGCGGTAGCCGAATAAAAAATAGGTTTTTATCTGAACACAAATTTATTTTTTAAAAACAGCTACTTTTATGTATGCAGACGGGAATCCAACCATCAGTCAATATTCTATATAAGAATCATACACACTGGACCCGCGGTAATCTGAGAAACGTTTCACAGGGCGATGTCGGATTACATGTAGTCCAGAATTGTTTTGCATAAAATTACCTTGTAATCCACAAAATTACAAATCAAAGAATCATACATATTTGAACTACGAATGAAAATGAGGGTAGGCATCTCAGATGCGTTATTGGTCTTTTGCGAATACTTATGCTCGTCCCTTTAATGCGCCCCTGTGTCGTACTAACGTGAGAAGACCGTAGGTGGTAAATCGATCCACATTTGCACTGTGCGATTTAATCAGGAAACCGTGATTAAATCGCACAGTGGTGAACGGCCAGCCATCCAGGTGATGGGTATGAAACTTATTTACCTATTTTTTTGGCGCGTAGTCCAATAGTAGGATTGTGCGAATAGGAGGAGATTAGAGAATCCTTATAAACATTGGCTGTAATAAATTAGATATAGTTATTTTTATGGTATAGGTATGGCAAACGAGAAAACGTGTCACCTGCTCCATGACACCATAGATAATACGGAAGCGTTGCCGACCTTTAAAGTATGTGCAGGCTTGTTTTTTGAAGGTACTGTGGAATCGGTTCGGAAATACCGTTGAAGGTAGTTCATTCTCGTCATCTGTTCATACACGTCCATCGTCATCTTCTCGATGGATTTCCGCACCCAGCTACTAACCGTACGATATTTTTGTCCGCAGAGCGAACAGTCGTCGCCATTCCGGCGCTGGACGACGGGCAGTGGCGCGGGCAGCTCCTACCGCCACCACGACCATCGAAACATCTACAGTAAGGTATGGTACACACTACACCCACCAACCACCATCCGCATACAAGAACTCTCCGAATCGTCGACGTCCACAGAATTTCCCCTAGACTCTATGTCATCTCTATTCGTATGTTCCGAATTTACTATGTCGAATGTTTTGAGGAATTGTTCCACCTATCTTCCAGCGTATTCTATTTCGCCTGGTGAGCGGTCTGAGTTCCGGAGGCCCTACACCCTCCCTCTCCCATTCCCATTCCCGTTCCCCCTCCCACTCCCATTCTCTTTCCCACTGCCTTTCCTTAAAGGTCGGCAACACTTCTGCACTGCCTATGGCGCTTCGGATGTCTATGAGCGGCGCTGATTGCTTTCCATCAGGTGACATGCCTGTTCCTTTGCTCTCCATCACATAAAAAAAATGGTCCCTATAAAAAAGGTTGAGTACCACTGCTGTAGACTGATGATGAAGCGGACGATATTCATTGTTCATATCGTTTCAACCAGCAGCAAATGAGCGAGAGTGCGGCGACTGTGAACGGCGCAAGCGGGGGTGTGGCGAGGTGGTCTCTCGGCCTGGAGCAGCTGCTGGCGGACCCGGCTGGCGCAGCTGCCTTCGCCCACTTCCTCTCCAAGGAGTTCGCCGCCGAGAACATACGGTAAGTAGAAGAATATTTATTGCTACAATTAATTAAGATGGATAGTACTTACTTTGCGGTAGGGGAAGGCCAAGGAAAACATACCTTGACCAAATTGCCAAAGTTTTTAAGAATAGCCAGGTCAAGAGTACCCTTAACAGACGAACTTGCATAAAGAGTGTGATGAATGTGTAGGAAGCAAAGAAATTATGCCGAGGTCGTAGCAGATGGAGATCTGTGGTCTCTGCCTATCCTTACGGGAAACAGACGTGATGATATGTATGTATGTATGTAATATGTGTGGTGGTGTGATGGTGTAGGTTCTGGTGGTCATGCGAGCAGTACGCGTGCAGCCAGGAGGAGGCGCGCGCGTCGCTCGCGGCAGACATCTGGTCGCGACACCTGGCCGACGGGGCGCCCGACCCGGTCAACGTGGACGCAGGAGCCCGCCGAGCAGCTGCAGCTCGACTGCACCTGCAACCTCCTCCGCACGACCTCTTCCACCAGGTGAGTACTCGTGACCATTATTAATACGGAAACCCGGGATCTTTACGGGACTTCTTCTTAATAAAACAATCTTCACGCATCTAGTCTCTGTCAGCCGCCCTGACTAAATTCGCCAAACGCTGTCTCCATTCCAGCACTAATCTGCTACAGCGGTTATCGGATCTCCAACAGTCGTGACCAGCCACTTCAGTTTACTTATTCGAAAGAAATGTCGATAACTCTGGTTCTCTGGCGGATTTCTTAATTGCAAGTCATATCTATCACTGAAACCCCAAGATTAGTTTTTACATAAATAACAAATAAATAAAAATATTTTTTTACCCAGAATAAGAATAAGAACACACAAGAGAAATACAAACATATTTTTTTATAAAAAAGTTTTACATCAAATTTTATATTATGTATTTATACTAGTATCCCTAGGTAAAGGAAGTGATTTATTGGAATTATATTGAAATATATATATTTTTTAAATTAGTGATACATTAGTCAATGTTTCCGGAAGAACGAGCTTTGTCATCCATAAACCTGGGGCTGTTTATTCCACAATATAAAACACCTGCTTCACTTCTTTAGTAATCTGTTGTAATAACTTAATGGTTTAAATTGGTTTAATTTCTAAGGCTTTCAGAAAAGGTTTTACTCGTTCAATTTCTCAGATAACTGCTCCCAAAAGTGGAAAGATCTTTGGAAGTATAGCAGGCAAACATGAAGGAAAGTCGGATAGTTTTGTGGCAGAGTGATATGTCACAATGTGGAATAAATACTTTCAAGCCATACATACCTATGTATATGTATCCCGATGCGGGAATCGATCCCGCGAACATTGAATTAAAATTTCATACTGTGTTACTATAACCAAACCGTTTGTTCATCTGATTCAGGCCCAAAAGCAGATATTCAACGTGATGAAGTTCGACAGCTACCCTCGGTTTCTCCGTTCGGGCGTGCACGCAGAGTGCGCTCGCGCGGACCTCCGAGGTCTTCCTCCGCCCTACGCCCCGCCCTACGCGCCCAACGAAGACGCCACGCCAACTAAGGTGCTTTTAATAATTTTTCACTTGAACAAAAAATTTCATATGTCGACAGAATGATTTTTAACTTGTTTGAATAAGGCAATCATAATATATATGTATGATGTACATATCCGTCGGAGATAGATTGATTTTTTGCTAGCAACTCTTCTGCGGTTTAGAAGTCTTCTGAGGGTAGGAAGTTGCATTGATGCTAAATCAAAATATTGTGAACAGAGAACAAAAGAACAAAGACACACAAATGCGTATTTGGGTATTGCCATAGAGACACATTCTTGTTCGAACCACCGATACGAATGGAGTTCTGTCACTCTATGGACTTGCCAATGACCTACTACTATTCAACAAAGTTGTATCGCTATTGACACCCTGGTGACGCTATTGACTCGCTCGCATACCATGGCTAATGAGTGTGATGAATCAGAGCATCCTCATCCTTCACTCCGTCACCCCTAACCTCGAATATCAAGCTCGCCGAGATATCTTTATTTTCATCATCAACAGTCACATTCTTTAAAAATTAACAAGTTATAGCCATCATCCTCTTTTTTTATGGGATAGATGGGCAAACGAGCAAGCGTGCCGCCTGATGGAGAGCAATCAACGCCGCCCATAGACAACCGCGACACCGCAGGAGTCACGGAAGCGTTGCCGGCCTTATATATGTCGTGTAATATATTGAAAAGTCGGGTTGTGTATAAAGCGGTTATGCGGTCAATATTATTTTTCGATTTTTGTTTTTTTTTGCGAATTTTGTCATTGCTTATCCATCTAAAGAAAAAAAAATGCCATCAAGGTGTGAATGTATATTTAATCATGTACGTTTGTTTTCTCGTCAGTTGAAGAAGTCCGCGTCGAACGCGTCGGAGAGAAGACGCAGCGGTGGTGCGTCGCTGCTGCCGTGGAAGCTGCGCGGGGCGTCGCGGGAGCGCAACCCCCCTCAGGCGGAACGCACCGACCGCACGGACCGGAGCGAGAGGACGGAGCCGCCGACGTTAGCCGATGTGAGTGACCTGCCCTCTGACATTTGAACAGGACATGCGGCAGTCCACTGCTGAATACAGGCCTCCCTGAACACGTGTCATGTCAGTCAATCTACGGCTACGCACAATCTTTGCCACCCTGCACAGATTATCAGTCCATCTAGAAGCATACCTATTATACCTACTCTATTCGCCGATACGCGATCTCCATTCCAACACACGTCTATTCCAACAGACGTCGATAACATACCTATAGTCACGTCTGTTTCCCGTAGAGATAGGCAGAGACCACAGATCACCATCCGCTACGATCTCTGCACACCTTCCTTGCTTCCACCACACTCATTACTCTCTTGATGCAAGCTCATCGGTAGACAAATACTGGCAGGATAGAAAGTAGACGTCCACAACATACATACATATAGTCACGTTTGTCTCCCGTAGGGGTAGGCAGAGACCACAGATCTCCATCCGCTACGATCTCGGCACACCTTCCTTGCTTCAACCACACTCATCACTCTCTCATACAAGCTCATCAGTAAATAAATACTGGCAGGATAGAAACTATATTTGATATCGGTGAGACACGAGGCGCCGACCCACGGTGGAAATTCCCGCGCGTTGCAAATGTTTGCACACACAGACAGACGGGCCGCTTTGTTTATATACGTATCAAAGTGACGCGTGTACGTATGTTACGCCTGACTAGGGCTTACAATACCGAACTAAAATCTGAATACCGGTATTTGATATTTAAAATTAGAAATATCGGGATACCGGTATTGAAACCGGTATTCAATATCAGCCCGCGGCAGTCCACTGCTGGATATAGGCCTCACCCAGGGCGCGCCACCTAGCCCGATCTTCGGCTACACGCATCCAGTCTCTGCCAGCCGCCTTGCGCAGATCGTCGATCCGTCTAGGAAACCAGTATTATTGATAAAAAATTCACTAGTTATATTTTTACGTATCTCAGTTGTTATATTGACTTGTTAACAAATAATATATGAAATCCAATAAATATTGTTCTAAAATGAGTTGATATTATTTATTTTATTACATAAAGAGTAGGAGTAAATAGATGCACAAAAACGTGCAAGTAAAAAAAAATACATATTAAATTTTATGTTACATTTTACATATAATAAATGTGCCAGATATAGATTTTAATACAATGAAATTGTTTGTTTAGCTTCAAAAAAAAATGTCTTGCAATTAATTAATATTATTTTAATTAGATTTATATTGTGCATAAATACAATTTTTTATCAAATAATGTAGTACCAAAATACCGGTTTTTAATAACGGACAAAAATCGTCCGGGATTCCGGTATTCGGGATCCCGGAATCCCGGTATTGTAAGCCTGACGGATTGCGTGTTCATTCTGTGTTTCTATGGAGTGACATCTATTTTTTAAATGTTTTCAATATTTTTTTGAATTCTTGTTAAACATTTAGATTAATCTAATAATGCTTGTTGTATGAATTTTCAAATACAATACATAAGTCAAAATAATTGGAATGGTAATCCGGTTAAAAAATAAATTTACTAAATCACACTAAAAGTCATGTCTGCTAGTCTTTTCCTTTAATCCGTTTTTAATTAAATGCGTGTATCGTGACTATTTAAGTTAACTGAAAAAATCTACAGAAGGTTTTGGTAGAATAGCCACCATTTTATCAAGACGCAACTTGATAAGTTGACTAGTTATATTTCAAGAGATTTAATGTCATCGTATTTTATCGTAGTTTAATTACTAGTAGTTGTAAAGTACTAGTAGTTGTAAAGTAGTAGTGTAAAGTTACGTCACCATGTCACCGTGAGTGGGCTGGGGTGATGTTGGATATGACATGAAATCCACCAGTTGGCTTTACTAACTCTTATCACGAGCATTGTTCCAATGTTTACACAAACTAAATCCTTCTTCAAGTAATATTGTATATGCATTAATTACGCAGTATAAACTGTATTGATAAATGTTATTTTTGTCGTTTTACTATATTTAACCGACTTAAAATATTTGGTTATCACTTTGGCGCCGTAAAAGTTAACGTTTAAATATTTCAATATGCGATGAGCACATAAAGCTGAGTACTTGCCCTCCCCCTTCCTGTATCCCCCCCCCCTTACCTTACATTCCTCAACTTGTCCCATTATCGAGAATCTTTTCAGAGACGGAAAAAGCATTTGTTATACCTTTGGATATGTCTCAGAGTTGCGGCGACGGAATGCTGGCTGATATTATTTTTCTTACAGGCCATATATGTCCCACTGCTGGGCAAGGGCCTCACCGTTTCTAGCTGAACGGACATTAACTCACTATGCTTATCTTCTGTGCATTGGCTTGGATAGGACTAACTTAAAACTAATTTGTTGAAAAATGACGGCGACGTGGTTCGCCACCCGTCACGTCCTGATTCTCACGAGGGCGAGAAGCGACCAGTGGAGAGCTATTTCGCTGCGATGAATGGTAGCGGATAGAGCTTTGTGGTCTCTGCCAACCCCTGCGGGGGATAGGCGTAAATATATAAAAAAAATAATTGTAGTTATTGTAAAAAAAGAGATGTCATAAATAAAGTTTATGACACTATATGGACAATCAAAAGTTTTACTTAGCTAAGATCCGCGACAAGCAAAACAATAACAGAAAATTAATAATGTGTGTTTTTCCGTTGGGTTTAGTGGATTTGTTTGGAACTTAAACCAAAAACTTACCGAAAATCGGCCATCAACTCTCCACTCACCAACCACTATACACAACACCAAACACACATTTTTCTATTTCTATTTAAACAAAGCCTTTGATCGCAGGTGGTAGCATCGAGCGCTGGCAACGGCACGACCGCACTTTGTCGGGTGGTATTGCCGGACGGTGCGACGTCGGTGGTGGGTGTGGAGGCCAGCGTATCGGTGCGGAGGCTGGTGGACCGGCTCCTCCAGCGCCGGAACCTGCCCGCGCTCGCCTACGACGTGCTGTTGCGAGATGATCAGGTACGACCATCCATCTGCAATCTACCAGTATTTTGCAAATGAATCGACTTTATTAAGCGACTATAACATGGTTGGTAGAACTGTTAAAAAATTTTAAAAAGCAAAATCGGTTTTGCCTTCAATTCTTTCGTGCTATCACTAATTACGTGTTTTCCCTTTCGAAGCGATACGACATTGACTCCAATGTCTGGAGTTGACCAATTTTTCAAAATGTTCGTCATAATAATATCGATCTAGTACGCAGAGAAGTGACACATCTCTATGTACGCAGACAAACGACACATATCTACGTACGCAGAGAAACGACACATCTCTACGTACGCAGACAAACGACACATCTCTACGTACGCAGAGAAAGGACACATATCTACGTACGCAGACAAACGACACATCTCTACGTATGCAGAAAAACGACACATCTCTACGTATGTAGAGAAACGACACATCTCTACGTATGCAGAGAAATGACACATCTCTACGTACGCAGACAAACGACACATATCTACGTGCGCAGAGAAACGACACAGCGCTACGTACGCAGAGAAACGACACAGCTCTACGTACGCAGACAAACGACACATCTCTATGTACGCAGACAAACGACACATATTTACGTACGCAGAGAAACGACACATCTCTACGTACCCAGAGAAACGACACATCTCTACGTACGCAGACAAACGACACATCTCTACGTACGCAGACAAACGACACATCTCTACGTACAGATAATCGCTCATTGCCGACCATTTATCTGTACGCTAATAGGACCACTGACGGTCCGTCTCCTTCACAAGCTCAAATTTGCTCGGAGAGTTATGCTCCAAGTTTCTCTGAAGGATAAAATTATGAATCAAGAAATTCTCCGGAGAACCAGAGTCACCGACATAGCTCTTCAAGTTAGCGGACTGAAGTGGAAAAGTTCTTGACAGCATACTTTAAATTAGATTTTTGTATTTTTTTAAATATATTTATTGTATGCAAGTCACGAAGAGGTGGTGGCAAGTTGTTCCAACATTTGGTTGCGGTGTATTTAAAACTACCACGAAACGCAACTGAGCAGTGGCGAGGAACAACCAGCAATGACCTAGACGCTCTGGTATCGCGAGCGCTATTTCGTTTACGGGACCATGTTAATTTACTATATAAATATAGATTACTACTAGTAGTATACTAACAGTAACGTTGTGGTTGTGTGCGCAGGGCGCGTGGCGTCCGGTGGAGGCGTGCTCGCCGTCGACGGCGCTGGGCGGGCGCGAGGCGCGCGTGGAGCGGCGCGTGGTGCTGCGGCTGGCGGTGGGCGCGCGCGTGGTGGCGGTGCGGTGCCGCGCCGCGCGCCGCCTGCGCCACGTGCTGCGGCCCGTGCTCGCGCGCTACGCGCCCGCCGCGCGCTGCGCCGTGCTGCGGGACGGGCGCGCCCTCCACCCCGACACGATAGTGCAGGTGCGTGCGTACACGCACTCCGCTGTATTTGTTTATTTACATATGAGTCGCTCAGCGGAAGAGTGTGGCCCAAGCCAAGTGCTGAAGTTAAAGGGCCTATCAAATAATAGGCCGCTTAAAGTAATCATAAATTGAAAATGGAATACGAACATCCATCAAACACTACCGAAACTAAGTTTTAGGCCAGTATAGTTTTAAATATCTATAGTGTAGTATACAAAATCTACTTGACTCTGTTTCTGTAAATTTGTAGATTAGGCAACTCTTCCGCTAAGCGACTCATATATGCATGACAAAAAGAATATTATATAAAACTCATAATACGAAACGTATACTTTAACTTTGGGTAGCCGTACCGCGCCCTACGCTATAACTCTGGAACTGTGGCTCGAATAAGATTCAACTGTTAGCCGACAGAGTGGCGGACACGTCGTTTTTATTTCTACGACAAATGCCTATATACGTCGCTGGTGGTTTTTGAACAAAAGTATTGTTCGGCGTGCGTGAGCGTGCGTGACACGTCTTTATAACGCAAGTGGTTAATGTTATAATAAAAATAATTAGTAATGAGTGACATATTAAAACTATATACACTACTTTACTTATTAAACGACCGATTGGCTCAGTGGCGGGGCCCTCCGCCCACGGAGTCAATGGTCGCGGGTTCGATTCCCGCATCGGAATAAATATTTATATGGATTTATAAATGTTTATTCCGAGTCTGGAAACCCCACCCCAATCCTTATTTCCTTTCCTGCCCCTTCCTTTCTTCTCTGTCCTTCCTTTCCTTTCCGCCAATCCACGGTCTGCCGTGCCAATGGATGCATGGCTAGGTGCGAGCCTAGTCGCAAGCGTACCGATCGTCTCGGGATCGGGCTCCCCCGGGTACTATGGTGCCTTACCTCAGCATGCAGGGCTCTGCTGGGGCTGACCTCCATCCTCACTTGCGGCTCGTGGGATTCACTAAGACGAATTTAATATACCTAATTTGTCGAAAATGACGGCGACGTGGTTCGCCACCCGTCACGTCCTGATTCTCACGAGGGCGAAAAGCGACCAATGACGAGCCGTTTCGCTGCGATGAATGGTAGCGGATGGAGCTCTGTGGTCTCTGCCAACCCCTGCGGGGGATAGGCGTGAATATATATATAAAAAAAAATACACTACTTATCAATAGCATTTTATATATCTGTATGTAATATTTTGTGTGTGTGTGTGTGTGGTGTGTGTGCGTGTGCATGTGCATGTGTATGTGTGAGAAGCAAGTGTATATTACTATAAGTAAACGCACCAAGCACGATTCTACCACATCAGAATTGTCTGATGCCTGATGATTTTATCTCTTACCTTGGACAGGAACTGGACGGCGCCCGTCTTGAGGTGGTTGAGGTGTCGGAGGAACTGGAAGCGGTGGATGTTCGAGACCGGGACGAGGACGCGGACTCGCTAAGCGACCTCGCCGTTCGGCTGCACGACGATCCCGCCACGAGAGACGATCAGGTACGTACTTACATATGAAGACTAAAATATATTCTATTCTTAAAATTATACTGTATGTTTTTTCATTAATACAACATCATCAAGAGCATGCGGCAGTCCACTTCTGTGCATAGGCCTCACCCACGGAGCGCCACCTTGCCCGATCTTCGCCTTCACCCATCCAATCACTGCCAGCCGCTGTGCGCAGATCGTCGCACAGTCGGCGTGACGTGACGTCCCGTTGACTGCGCGTCCGACGTCGTAACGTGACCAGCCTATTGCCACTTTAGTGTGTTAATTCCAAAGATCCCCATTTCGCCGTAAAGAACAAATAGCTCCGCGAGGTGATAGCTCTTCATAATCAGAGGCCAGGACACGAGCCCCTTCCTTCCCGTTAGTCCGCCACTGTCGATCTCCAAGCATAAAAATAAACGTCTGTATTGTTTATATATTCACGCCTATCCCCGCAGGGACCACAGAGCTCCATCTGCTACGATCCTGGCACACCCTCCCCGCTTCCTTCACATTCATCCATTCTTCCTCACCTTCGTCGCAGCGAAACGGCTCTCCATTAGTCGCTTTTCGCCCTCGTGGGAATCAGGACGTGACGGGTGGCGAACCACGTCGACGTCATTTTATTTTATTTTCAATAAATAAGGTATATTAAAATTCGTCTTAGTGAACCTCACGAGCCGCAAGGGAGGATGGAGGTCAGCTCCGCATGCTGAGGCACCATAGTACCCGGGGCAGCCCGATCCTCTGACGGTCGGCACGCTTGCGACTAAGCTCGCCGTGATTGGCGAAGAGAAAGGGAGAAGGATAGAGAAGAAAGGAAAGGGCAGGAAAGAAAATGCGGACTGGCGGGGTTATCAGACTCGGAATAAATATTTTATAATCCGTACATATATTTATTCCGGTGCGGGAATCGAACCCGCGACCACTGACACCGCGGGCGGAGAGCCCCGCCATTGAGTCAATCGGTGTAATTTAGTTTTTCATAAAGTTTACGTTTGTTCCACAGAGCGTATCAAGCCGCAGTCGTGGCGAGTGTGGCAACCCAGGAGGTGCGAGCGCCTTGGACACTAGCAACACCAACGGTGCGGGGAGGGTCAACAGTGCGGAGGGACCGAGCAATGCAGGAGTGAGCAATGCGGGCGGAGCTATTGGCGCGGCGGGAGTGAGCGTGGGGAAAGTGAATGGTGTTAACGCGAATAACGTAGGCGTGAACAGTACGACAGTGGGTGTTACGGGATCAACGAACGGTGCTAATGGGTTAGCGGCCGCCACCGTCGCGGGGACGGTGGTGGTAGGGTCGATGGCCAACGACGCCGGGCGAGTGAGAGCGGCGTTGAGGCCTGGACCGCCACTACATCACCATCCACCCGGTAAGTGAGTCCGGATTTCCATAAGCTATACATTGTTGTTTTTTTTTATGTGGTATACAGTCCCTGGCCAAATTATTAGACGCACTGCAAGATTTCATTTAAAATATGAATTGCAGAGTGATATTGTACCGTTTTATTATTTTAAATTGATTTCTTTTTTATATAATATCCAATCAATTATTGATTTATTTGACATAAATAAAAAAGCATTAATTTAGAAAAGCACAAGTATATTAAGTTTTAAAGAAAAGTGAAATATATATATTCACGCCTATCCCCCGCAGGGGTTGGCAGAGGCACACGGGGGTGGGGGCCCTCAGTGCTCATCAAACGGCCTTAAGGAGGACGGTGGTTCCCTATGGCAGGAACAACCGGTTAAGCACCGCGAGGGTGTCGGGGGTAACGAACTCACGCAACCCTCGAGACGGGCTTAGTGAGCCAAGCGCCGGAAGAGCCCGGGCAGAAGCAGTTCTTTAAGAGATCCCGGGACTCTTCCTTGGTGCCGATGGCGGCCGTCGTGGGGTTTTAGTCGGTAGACGCGCACGCGGAGTCCGACATAACTCGCCGTCCCCCCTAAGGCGGCAGGGTATCCGTAACGGATTTCCCCACGTAAAAAAATGGGGTTGGCAGAGACCACAGAGCTCCATCCGCTACCATTCATCGCAGCGAAACGGCTCTTCATTAGTCGTTTAAGTTTCAAAGAAAAAGCTATTAATTTTTAAAGAAAAGTGAAATTAATGTTAGTAAAAATCAATATTTAGTTGAGCTACCTTTAGCCGCCATCAAAGCTCTGCGCGGCATGCTATCAATGCAAGACTTTACTGTCTCCTGCATTTGGGGATGGATGATTCCACACATAAATAATCTTTTCCAGGAGCTGGGCTCTGTTAGTAATCACATCTCTACCAAATTCTCTTTTCAACAGCTCTCACACATTTTCAATTGGGTTCATATCATGGCTATTACCCGGCCAATCTAGTATGTTTAAAATACAATAATATTGTAGTTTAAATATACCATTATTGCAAATAAAATTACTAAAAAAAAAATACTGTGCGTCTAATAATTTGGCCAGGGACTGTAGCTACATTGTAGGCGCATTTTTTTTTATTTACAAAATCCCACAGCTGTTAGATAATAAAAAAATATTTAAACGTACTGCCGTTGAAGGATTTGCATTATACGGGTATATACTAGTATTATGTAAATTTAATGAAAGAACAATTGAACATTAACCTAGAGCAGACGTTTTACTTAACTTTCACTATATTATATGAATAAATGTATGATATAGTGTGTGTACGTGTCTATGTATGTGTATGTGTTTGTGAGTGAGTGTGTGTGTGTGTTAGTATATGATTTTATGTCAAAAAAATTGTGTTCGATGTAATTCTAGACTAGACCGATCCATAGGTCGCTGGTTCAGATCCGGCACGAAGGACCAAATGTTAGGGTACAAATGTTACTCTACCAACCTGTGCTTAAAGTTACATATTCTCATGAATATAAGGAAGTAACATTTTGTAGCGGAAAACCTACTTCTGAATTACCAAAATTACCCAACGCCCCAACTAATTTTATCAGAAGTGGAAACTACAAACTGACACAACTAGTTTCATAATCGGAACCCCATTATCAAACTCTTTTGAAAATTTTTGTGTGTACCATAACTGAGCCGGCTGCTCTAGTTAATTGTTGTAAGTTAAATTTAAACTGTAAAGTTGGATTTTCCAACAATGACAGAAGTTTAACAGTGTTAGACTTCATTGGGTGATAGATTTTATTCAGCTACTTATTTATTCTTTTCTCTGTTCCAGAGTTCTTGGAGACTCTCCGCGAGAAGCAACGTCAGCGACAATCCCCCCGCACGCCGCCACCCCTCCCGCCGAAACCCGCGGCGCGACCCGCCCCAACTAGGGTGTAGCGACGCAAGCGAATATCGCCCTTGTGACTTTCGCTTACAGTACACTTTACAGTGATAAATAATTTTTAATTCGCTGTAGTGTATGATTAAAGACGTCAGCAACGCAAAACGTATTTGGTGCAAGAAATAATGTGCCTTGCTGGTGTGTGTGATAAAGTTTAATATTGTATAAACGCTATTAAAATAATTTAGCCACGAAGAATAATAACACTCTTTCTGGAAGTATGGACGCTTCTGTTACTTTGTGAGAAGTATATGCATTTGTTATTTTTTTATATAAACATATAAATGATTTATATTTTTAGTTGAGATTTATATTCAAGAGATCTGTATTGATAGCTATGTCGGAACTGCAGCGGTTACATTGACTGTTTCCCTTCGAAAGAATGCGTTCCTGACAGTACGTAATCCGGCTGAAGTAACGTTGAAATGACGTACAATTTTATATATATTTTTATATAACTGCTTTACCCGGCATTGCCAGAGTTATGTATATTTTTTCATTGAGAGGTTTAATTTAAAATAATGTAATGTATCTATGATCAATAATCTCTATAGCAACCGTTGCTATGGAAAATAATCTTTATAACAACTATGTGTTTACGGATAAATGAGCGTAGGTTGAAATATAACCTATTAATAAATATATGAACTTCCAATTGGATGAGCAATGCCCGAACGCATTCATTTTATTTATACTTGTGTTCCTTTTGTCACATAAAAACAATACAAAGTTTTTTTTTTATATATTTTGTTTAAATTGAAAATTCGTGTCTTCTCCATTCTACGTGTCATTGGCGAAATCATCCGTGCTCTTTTGGCACTATTGAAAGCCATTAATTCAAATGAACGAATGAATGAATGAACAAACGAGAGATTAATATTTTTTATCTATAATACAAGATGTTATATTATTTTTTCAGAAATATCTCTTTGTAAATGTAATACATTCGCGAAATATAAGAGTCATGTCATTGTTCCGAATAGCTATTAACTGTTACAATCACTAGTAATAAATAATGTACAAAGTTTGTATTTTTGTATTTTGTACAATAAATACATTAGTGATGTTATATTCATATTATTACATTTACGTGACTTTAGTGAATGTTTTATATTTTCTTGTGTTTAACACGTTTCGTGCCACGTGTACCATCTGTGGTACATGTGCGGTGCCGCGTGCACCATAAATGGTACACGATTATACTACATATAAATGGAACTACTCTAAGAAGCTAATTACTTACGGATAGATATTGTTTTGAATATTGTGTGATAAACGGCCTAAGTGACAAGTTACACAAATACGTTTTGGCACGGAATGTGTTAAGTAATTCATTTAATTCTACTAATATAATAGTATCAGTAGAACAAAGTAGTGGCCATTTGTTTAAATCAATATCGATAGGAATAATCGATACACATCTGATATAGATTTATAGTATTTTTATATTATATTTTTAAATGAGCGTTTAGCTCAGTTGTTAGAGTATCCGACTTTTGAAACAAGGGTTGTTTTCAAATCCCGGTCGAAAATAAAATTTGTTATACATACAAATATTTATTTTCTGGTACCTGAATAAAATTTATGTATAAATAAAATAAATTGTGTTTTCAACACGCTATCTGAATTCTCCATCGATTATATCGAAAGTTTGTTTCAGTGGAGATCAATGGGATTTGTAAGAGAAAGCATCGTCTGCATTTGCGTATTTTAATACATTTTTTGCAGTCAACACTTCTGGTATTTCTCAGTTGTCGCCATTGTCGAATCGGTACTGATAGGGTGATACTTGATCGACGTAACCTTGTGATTGAATGTATATATTAAACCAGGGGTAAAACCTTTTCAGTCCGCGGCGCACAAAAATTAAAACATCCACAATAAGAAGCTGCGTTTTGTATTTACATTCACACAAGAATACATTTCTTATTTATTTAAAAAAATGGAAATGAAATAAAAAAAAAGCTAACAGTGCGTTGTTGAGTGAACATGTTTTTTTTTATTTACATAAATTATGCAACTTCCTATTAAAAGAATCATGCCGCACTAAAAATTGCAAGCCGTAGTCCAAATAGCTAACGCCTCACGGCGTAAAGAGGGGGTCACTCTTTATGGCGAAATTTGAGAACCCCTGAAATAAACAGTTATTTGTTCTCATTGATTCTGTATTTAACTTTGTATAATACCATGACTTCCATAGATCTATATTAAAATGAATTAAATTGATGTTAATAAAATATTTTCATAATAGCTAGGGGAATACACAAAAACATAAAAAAAAACATCGTTTAATAAGATTGTTTTAATAATGTATTTATAGACACCTGTGTGTATCTTATATACGTCTGGTGCGGTCCAGATTTCAATTCTCAATTGAAATTCACATCCCAACTTAAGTTGGAATATAGTTTTTTTTTTTAATTTTTATTTTTGTTAAAAGTTGTCTCCTAACACATCTCAGATGCTTACTACTGTAATCTAAGGTCTTTAATATAAGGGCCCATCCATAAATTACGTTACATTAATTTCATTAGCCTCCCTCTTACTGCAATTTTGTCATTCATGAAGTTTAATTTTAATACTTTAAATTTTTACTTTTGACGTAATATATGGATAAACCCTTCTGTATGAATTTATATTTTTGTATGTGTGCTCTTTAGTTTAATGATGTTAAAATGATGTGTGTGGAATGAAAATATCTATCTATAATAAGTAAATATATAACTGTAGCCATTTGTGTTAATTTCCACGATGTGTTATTAAGTACCTTATAATAATTTATTGTAATTTAAATATTAAAAAAAATATTAAAGCTCGGCGAGCTGGTCGTATTGCAATAAAATAGTGTAATTTACTTTCTGTATTTCATTTGATACAAGCCCCAAGTTGAGCTTGTAGAGAGTTCTAAGGTCGCTCACAAAGCTATGAACTGTATTTGGAGTCAGTGTGGATAAATATTCCAAATACTGGATTCTTGTTCTAGGTCGTCATGCTCTCGGCAGAGCAATCATGGTCGTTATATATAGCGTTGGCTTGTTAAACCAGAAGCCGCCATTCATCCCTTACGACTGCTACGACGTTGAGTTTTTGGAGAATGGAGACGTTTGATCTGAACTCGATCCAAGAGATACCAACCATTCTTCGCCTACACCACATTTCTAGGGCGTCTATCTTCTCCCTGTCAGCTAGTCGCAGGGTTCATGCCTCCGCCGCATGCAGGAACACAGGGACAACAAGCGCCCTCAAGAACCAACAAATAGAGGATTACTGAACTAAAATTACAGCCATTTATATCTGGGTTAGTAAAATGAAAAGAGTACTGATGACCATTGGAGTAAACGAGCGCTGTCGAGACTCATACACACATACCATACTCATTAAGTCGGGACCGCTTCTTAATAAGCGTCCTGCACTACATTGTGGGACACCCCCGGCCGGATAGTCTTTGTAAGGTGGCTTGCAAAACTAGATGCGTGTTGCTAAATATCTGGTTAACTACTGGCTACTCCAGCATGTCCAGCAGTAGATGTAGAAAGGCGAGACCATCTTAAATGGATTTTATTACCCTTGTATGATAATTACTGGAAAAGAGCAAGCGATACAATTGTTAGATGCATTAAAGAATGATGGTATAAGGAATGAAGGATGATGCCACAAGGAAGTGCTGAAAGACACAGGTCGAGTCAGCCCTGCCAGTAGAAAGGATGTGCCATTTCTATCATAAATATATTATTACAGTTTGATTTAGACTATTAGTGTTCCTTTTTATTTACGAATTAACATTTATTATATTACACTAAATTTAAAATATATTTTCCAGAAATCAATTATAATAAAAATAAAAATCATCCAGTAATTTTTTGGTTTGCGGACCATTTGGCGCCCCTTTGTTAGTAGCGCCCGGGGCATGATGACCCCCCTTGCCACACCACTGGATATCTGGATGCATGAAGGCAAATATTGGGCTACATAGCGCTTTAAGGCTTTTATACACTAATTCAATGATTACTAGAAGCATTTAAAATAAAAAATATTAATAACAATCTAAGTTTATTGGTACTACATTTTACTTATCAGCTATAGCTGGAGTATTTGCTGTTTCTTCTTCTACTTTTTCTACTACTTCCGGTTCTGGTTCAGGCATGACCCTGGTAAGTTTCGAGGGGTCTTTCGGTGGCGCCCAATCTGGGATGATCTTAGAATGGATACGCCACGTACCGTAAAGGTTGGATAGATGCTTCTCAAAGACTATGTATTCTAGAACATCCTTGGCAAGAATCTCGCTGCCATGTAGAAGTCGACCAAATCGATCATAAATCGCCAGCTGCTGACGGCTGTGAAAGCGAACAGTCACCTGCAAGATAATTATACAATATGTGGAAAATATATTTTTTCTTTTTATGAAAGATGTCATCAAACAATTATACAACCAGTTTAGGAACCAGCTACCTTCAGCGGTCTTTTCTGAACCGTTACGATATTGGAACCTTCAAAAAGCCTATACATACCTAAAAGGCCGGCAACGCTTCCGCGACTCCTGCGGTGTCGCGGTTGTCCATGGGCGGCGTTGATTGCTTTCCATCAGGCGACACGCTTGCTCGTTTGCCCTCCTATCCCATAAAAAAAAAGTGATGGTAAAATATCACCACCACCAATGGACTTTTACATTCTATTATATCCGCAAGGTGAGGCAGAGGGTGTCTACAGTGCTTCCCCATTGGGATCGGTTGTGAGTGACGCGCTCCACTTCAGGACTCACATCAACCCGATGGATTTCATCTTGGCCGCTACTTTAATTCCAACTAAGCCAATAGTGTTCAATTAATTAATAGTCCAATGGTAAAAGCGAACTGTTATGCAGTAAGCAGGCACTAAGAATTACTCAATTACTATTACTTAATTATTATTATTACCTGTCCGAATATGTTTTCCTTGCTTATAACATCGGTACAACGCGCATGAACCACTCGTGGAGGCTCCAAGGAATCCAGAAACTTCCACCTGATAGTTTTTAAGTTTGAATTATGCCTGAATTCAGGGTATGCCTTCTCCGTCACATACAACCGTAGAGCCTTTTTATCATTGTTTGCTAAACTCTCATGTGCTTTAATGTAAATATTTTGGGCTTGGTTGCCAAAATTGCTGGTGTTGAAGTCTTCTTCAAAGGATTTGATCTTCCTCACTGCCATCATTGACTTGGATTTCTTTTCCAATAACTGCACAGTCTGCTTTGCTCTGGTGGTGGACACAATAGAGGCCTTGCCATCTCCTTCTGGTGGAACATAGGGTTCAAACACTCCACCTGAAAGTTACATTATTAACTTAATGAACCATGAATACAGATACCGCACATGTTGACACAATTATTTTATAATCCACACATTAACAATGTAAGTTGGTGAGTACTGCTATAAAGTTTTGCTTTACTGGCATAGAATTGGTTTATCTCATTTCTTGTTGCTGTTTCATATGAGGCAACTATAAAATATCATGGCAAATAACAGTAGACGGTTAGCAATATTTACCTGAGGATTAACCCAATCTGTCAATTACACCTGACAAGTGTAAGTTTTACAGCAACACCTATAGTAATGGTATCATTGGGATGAAGTACTGGTGATCTGTAATACATCTTCTATTGCTACTTCAGATACCAACTCCTAATATACACTCAAGACTTACACTTGAGACAAAACTAGATTTCTCTCAACCTAGGCTTTCCTAGTGTTTTCACAACAAAATAATTTCATCTTTATTTCATTAAGCCACCTAATTTTTATTTAAAATGTACTAAACATATTTTTATCTGTAGCATTAAAGGTTTGCTTGTTAGGGAAGTATGAAATTTGCAGAAAATAGGTTTCTGAGAAGCACATATGCAAATGTGCTTTGTTGGTGAGCATTGACACCCAGAAATCCAACTTTTTTTTTAGTTTAATTTTTAAGTGATAAAATCTAACCCATTATTAAGGGGGTAACAAATTAACAAAACACAACTAACCTGTAGCAGAGATATAAAAAGGTCTTTCCATCCAAGGTCTCGGTGGCAATAATCCTCTTTCTTTCATTTTTTGTCGCATTTTCTGGGGTGTAAATTCCTCTTTGTCTTCGTTAACATTTGGTAGCTCAACCTTTAGATATTTTTGGGCGCGGAGTTTTTTAAATTTCGGATTAAAATGTTTGGAAGTGGTCGTTCGAGAAGGCTGCACAAAGGTAATTATAGGAGCCAAAGGCATCGATCTCAGCTATAAAAAAGTTAATAGTTAAAATATATCTTTTAATTAAATCGCTTATATTAAATTTATAATGCAAACCTTAAACAACACTGAGTTCGCCATGATATATGTATACTGATTAAATTTTATAATTATTAAAATGCAGAAAATTCATTCCTATATAAGACTATATGTCAAAACATCAACGGTTAAATGCAAAAGTAAGGAAATAATAAATTAAATAATAACATAACCTAATTCCTCCATAATTGCAAGAAAAAATAATGTATTTTAAAAGAATAAGTCAAAGACTGTAAAAAGTACATTAACTTTTTGCCAGTATCAAAGCTCGAACGGATAAACGGGATATTTAACGGGTATTCTTAAATTTGTTTATAAGTGTTACGGTTTTAAGGTCTGTAATATGGTAATATTAGGGTTTTTGTTGTTAAAAGTTTTATTGTAATACTATATTTCAGAACTCCCATACTTCAGTGACAAATACTTTAAATGATCAACAACGGCTAAATCCGTTTTGTGTACTGTTGATATTTTTCATTTTCTTTATTGTATCACTCATTTTTAGCTGAGTTAAAATATAATCTCCTTTCATATGATATCTTTTGTGTACTACCTAAAAAATAATTTTGTAATATGAAACTAACAATATTTTTGTAAAGTTTCAATTACCAAAAAGTCACAAAGTAACTTATTCATTAAGTTAAGGTATAAATAATAACTACGACGGTCATGTTTAATTTAGTATTCCTTCTAAATTTTATTATTATTTCTAATCATATTTTAAGTCCATGATTTATGATATATAGCAAAATTCTACTAAGAATTCAAACACTTAAACCAAACTAGCTGTATAGCTAAAATAATATTTATGTAATGAAATTTTCTAAGAAAGCATCAGTGCTAATTTTAAGATGTCTTATCACAGTGGCACTTCTGTCATAAATACGTATACAAATATATTTCAATTTTCTTTAAAAAAGTAGAATATTAATACATGGAAAATTTCATAGTTTATGTTTATATAATGTGTAAATGCAGCGCTGCATATATAATGTGGCTCAACACCGCTTATATTAGGCTGAATATTTTTTTCCTGAGTCACTAAAAAAGTGAATTGTCTGTGGTGTTTTGTTTTACTAGTAGTTTTTAGTCATATGTTTTACTTTCAAAGCGTATTTTTTTAAAAACGTATTGGAAAATTGTATAAATTATTGTGGCGTATTTTGTAAATATTGTGTTTAAATTTAAAAAAGTCTTAATAAAATATTATATTATAATATTTTCAAAATATTTTCTTTTTGAAATCTTGTTCTCAAATACTTTATCTTATTCAAAACGATTAATATTATAATCTTCATTAATTTATCTGTATTTATAAATTTAAAAAAAGTGAATATTATTTTTGAAATTATCGAAAATATAAGCTAAACTAAATTAAAATTTAATTTAATTTGAATCGATATTAGTGACCCCATCTGCCGGATATCCGGCGACTTCATACACGTTGTCTCTAGCTCACAGGGGAATAGAGATCGCAGCGTTTCTTTCTTTTCTGAACAGGCGCAGTCCGAGAGAACTCGCAAAAGGAGTAAAAGGCTCCTACATAACCTGTCACTACGTGAGTATTAGTGCACACATAGAAGTAAAATTGTTGCTGGGTGTTGAATTTTGAGGTACATTTAAATCACGCTAAACGCGAAATCCTTGCTGAGTCATAGTTTTAAAATATTATCAGGGTAAATTCTAATTCCTTGGGCGTTTATTGTTCATAGTTTGGTTACAAAGCATTTATTGTAAGTAGAAGCCGCCATAAGTCGCAAGTAGGTTTTCTAAGACAGATGTTCAGCAACTGAAGCTGTAATGGCGCGAGAGGCCGATGACCCTAATAAACGTGACGTCTAACGGGTCCTCGGCCTCAGCCCACCTTTCCCCTGACGTCTGCGTTGATCCTAATGCCACGTGTGTTTGATTTCAGCAATATATTGTATGAGTCAGAAGGTAGAAAAACCAGTATTATCGGGTCAACGGATCAAGACCAGAAAAAGAGGTGAGTTGCATTATTTTCTATATTCCCGTTAAGCCATGATATAATGTGCTTTGAATATGATTTATTACAGTGGCTCTTGTACATATCATATAACCTTAAAATTACCTGTGTCGTGTACAATTCGTTGGTACTGATATATTTAATTTTAACACTTTATCTTCATTCTTAATTAAAGCAATATAATATTAATAACTTATCGATTTTAATTGTAATAATTTGTATACAACTATATACAGCAACATTATAATTCCTTGAGAAATCATTTAACAGCTACTTAATTTCTTAGAATGCACCTTCTGAAAGTAAGTTAACTTTGATATTTATAGTTAGTATTTCTTTATATTTATACTGATGTTTATTTCGCAGTCTTCATCTTATATTCATAATTGATAACTTCCTCAAGAAAAAAAAAATTGTCAACTGTTTCCTTGTTTTTATTTACATCTTTCATTATATAATGTCATGTCATATTTACATTTAATTTGTAGATGTGAAAAATTAATACAAAACTATACAATAAACTATACCCAACCCTTAAATTCCAGAAAGAAATTTTTTTTAATTTTAAATGGTTTGAAAAGCCTTACTATATACTTGACATTTCATATATGGTACTGTTTCTTACTTTGGATATAAGAATGAAAACATAATTAATAATATTTATTTATTCTTTTTCTTTGTTCCCTCAAACTTGAAAATCATGATCCAAATTAATATGCATTACTGTCTTAGTATAAATTATGTGATCCATAGTCAGTGTTCCCTCATACACATTATGCATACAGCTTCCTTGTTTCTTTATAAATTATTTTAAATATAAACAAACATTAGTGGTCAAAGAAACCTTTTCTTTAAAGAAATAAAACAAAGTTTTAATTATAACCAATTGTCAATAAAGTAGCCTAGCTTATGGAGGCTGTGTTTAAAATGCCTAGACTACTTATTCAAAAAATGTTAATGCCGCTAGCCTGATTTAGTAGGCTTTTACAGCTTTATCGAATCCTGGGCCCGCATGCTTGAGGGCCCGTGGACAAAAATGCCTAGACAAACAAGTGTTTATCAAATCACATACATAGATAAGAGCACATAAAAAGTTGTGGTCTGGGTGCCCTGTATTTATTAGGGTCAACTCATTTCTTTCCTTGGGTGTTCAAGAGGCTACTCTAGGAGCAACAATCAGTAAATGGATAGCAGTATATATATATATATATATATATATATATATATATACATACATATATATATATATATAGATATACATATATATATATATATATATATATATAGATATACATATATATATATACATATATATATATATATATATATATATATATATATGAATGAATTTGACTACATTCATGTTGTCATTTTATTTATAACATTCCACCGTATAGTCATACAACCCCATTTTTAAACATTGCTTCCTCTTTAAACATGACTTCTCATAGACCATTGCATCTAGTCAATCTAGTATTTAATATTATAAAATATAGGAATCTGGATAATTCTATGTGAAGTTCAAATTTCTCCCATCTTATCATAACAGAGACATAAGCCTGCTATTAATTGTATACAAGCAGAAAACTACAACATTCACCTCCTGCGTTAAAGCAATGGACTATTACTATCTTTATTGATGATAGTGTATATTTAAAGTAAATACACATTTGATTTTAGTATGCAGCATGTAATAAATTTACAAAAAGAATTAAAAATAATAAAAGTGTGGGTAGTAAGTTAATAATGTTCTTGTATGCTTGAATTTTATAATATTTATATTACTGAATGTATTAAAAATATTGGTCACCACATGTTAACTTTGTTGGATTGTATGGGAACAAGTGTATTCAGCATGCTATAGACATAATCACCACATGTTAAAACTATATTTATAACAAACACATCTAAAGATCATTATAACCTTAGATGTAATGGCAAGGTAGTCTGCTTTCAAGTTGAGGGTCGTTAATTCAAGTTCACATCTGAATAGATATTTAATTTTTTATTTAAAGTAGACAAGAATTGACACTAAAAGTTAACAATTTTAGTAATATTAGCACTTTCCCTGCCAGACCATTTTGCGCTCAGGCTGTGTGTTTGTTAAACTAATTGCTAGAAAAAATATACTTATTGGTTTGTTGTGTTATGCATTTTAAAGTATACACGATTTTTTATTATTATTATTATGATTATTTATATTTTTACATTATGTAAAAATCATAATAATCAAGAAAAGAGCCCCATGCGGCATGTTATGTGTTAATAATATTACTATTATAGAATTCTTGTTAATTTTTGTTTACTGTTTTAACTAGCTAATATTGTTTGTGTTAAGGAAATATGGTTTGCGTCAAAAATCAAGTGTTAGAATGAAATTCATGATCTTATATTGTAACAGCCATCCTTAATAATAAAACTATTGCTGCATATTAGCAAGTATATTTTATATCTTTTATAATATGTATTTTATTTCTAAGTCTGTTTGTTTTGAGTGATTCTTGTTTACAATAAGGAAAAATATAAGGAAAATGTGTTAATTAAAGTATGTTTAGGGAAGGATGACAACTAAGTCTGTTGGCTATTAGTATCCTTATCCCCTTGAAAAGTCTTGTTCTTTCATTATAATCAGTGGTCATGAGCTATGGCAGAGGTAGGGAACATGCAGCCTCTATGACTTTTTAGTGCAGCTTTGTCATTCACCAGCTCTAAGTCATTTCAGCATCATCCAAATATTTTATTACTTTCAAGCAAATAAGAAATATAATTTATCTACTAAATTACTTTTTTATGTATTGTATTTTTTAAATTTAATAAATTTGTTTAAAAATAATATTCACGTATTATATTGTAAATGTATTTAAATATGTAGTTCTTTAATAAAAAGAAATCAATCCTTCATTATTTTAATAATGGCCTTTAATGGAAAAGCTTAAGACATGTTTTTTGGGCGAATTACCTTGTTATTAGGCATCATCCATAAATTACATCACACAAATTTCGTGATATTTTGTGTGTATATTTTGCACATCCACATCCACATCCACATCCACATCTGTGTGTATATTTTGCAATTTTACATTTGCAAATTATTCAATTAAAACAATATTTTCAAAAATATTGATTGAACTGGTATATAATATAAAGTTTTTCGTTGATATTTAGAGCTTTGGAACTTGAGATTTCTCATATTCATCCTCATCTAGTCCCGAGACATCGCAATTTATGAATGGCCCCTTGATCGTATGTTTTATTATATTATACTTTATAATTATTAGTTTCGAGATGTATGTTATATAAATTTGTTTTACTAGAATGTACCTACATAAAAGTAAAACAACATGTAGAAATATTTTTTTATTAGTTAGAACAATCTACACTGTTGGTGTACCCAACAAAATACAAATATTTTACGTCTCTAGATGTCCATCAGTGTGTCATTGACCTGACCTCAATTAATATCCAGTTTGCAATATAATCACGTTGACAAATATCACAAATGAGGCTTTGGTCATAACACTTATAGAACTTGTCCCAATATTATTAGTGGCTATATAAAATTTTATTTTTTATTAAACAGCGGGTCGTCTTATTGGTGAGATCAACGCCGGTTATAGACATCCGTAACACCAGAGGCAGGGCTCGATAGTTTGAGCTGAGCCCTCAGCTATTCTAATACTTGCATCTTATGCAGCACCACACTGGGGTGTAATGTCCCTCCAAAATTAGGCACGTGTAACGGAGCCAACGCTCGTGGCACACTCCTATAACCCTTGTATGGGGTGTAGACGACTCCCAATAGACAGATAGACCAGAGGGGAATGCTTTTTTTGTCTTATTAAAATCGATTCAGATTAAATAAGAAAAAGTGACCAAATCATCATATCTTTTTAGTTTTATTACTGGTCATATCACCAACAAATGCGCTACAGCCGCGGAGAGGGGCTTGGTCCTGGTTCAGATCATCTCTAAAGTCCAGTCTATTACTCGCTTTCTCCTTTCAATCCATAACAGCAAGAGTTTTAACGTTTCGGTCGACTCCGTCTTGCTATCTGAGTTTTGGTTAAATACATTTATTTCCTTGTACATGTGTTAGAGCTCCCAGCTCTCACTTTCCAGTTGCATTGCACCGTAAATGTATTATTGGTTATAGACCACTCCTAATAATGACCACCCACTCTCACGACGCCAATTTTGTTACGTAAACCGCGATTTGCTGCGCAACTGACGTTTCTCGTGTTTACCAGACACCACACCTGAGCCGTGAGCTGGGATTATAAAAAAGTAAATATATGCTGATGCCAAGTGCACATCGAATCGTTTATAAGTAAACAAATGCCCCGCTGGGAGATTCATCATCAGTTTCATGTCGGTCGTTTTTTTTTCTCTCAGCGTCCTC